>BJCN01317366.1:0-15554 GCA_018326445.1 Flaveria brownii
ACTTCCTAAAATACCCCTCCTTCTATTTTTAAAAATATGTCACATGTCACTCACCGATTGCTTCTCACACCTTTTACATAATGTTCACTTTGTATTTGAACCCAAGCCTATGTAAAATACTTTAAAATCCTTTCAAAATAATTTTTATTCAGGGTTTTGATTATAACAATCAATTTACAATAATAAAATTTTGATTATTATCTTGTTTATATCTATACTAATAAATAATTAAATTAAGTGGACACATGTCACCATCACATTAGTTTTACCATTTATTTTTCCGCCCTCTGTCTCTTATTTTAAACATTTTTAATTTCTCTAAAATTAATATTTTTTATAAAACCTATTTTCTTAGTAATTAAAAACTAAACATTTTGATTAAAAAATACACTTTTATAAAAAAATATTTTTGGAAACTATGATTTTTTTTAAATAACGTATCTCTTTACACATAAGAAATAGTCTAAAATCGATCTTCTTTAAAAAATAAAGTTTTTATATGAAATTTTTTTCTAAAAAAAATTAAAAAATAATTGAGACCCGGAGTTTTTAAACAATGACATATTTATAAAAATGATATTTTGTCAAAGAAAAATTTTATTAAATTCAAAAAATTATTCATAAAACAAAAATAACTAAAACCCTTTGTTTTCAAATAATGAGATTTTTATTAAAAATAAAATTTTTCAAAAACAATATTCTTAGAACGAAATGTCTCTTAACATATTTCTAAAACGAGAGTTAAAAAACACTTTTTTAAAATGAAAGTTTAAAAAATAATAAAAATATTTTATTAACTAATGTACTTACTCACAAATAATTTTAGTTATATCTTATATAAAAACAGTGTTTTATATTTTCTAGCTTTTCATTAATTTTTTAATATTTTTTATTTAACACGTGTATACACGGGGTTATAACCTAGTTTGTAATAGTTATTTTCATACTATCATTTTGTTCTGTAAGCAGTTGTAGACCTCAATCTATCTCGTAAAAAAATCCTCTCAAAAATAATGAATTAATATTAGAAAAGCTAAAAACATAACCACTTTCTGTTAACGCTTAGCACTTGGTATCCCGTCATTGTGGTCTTGTCACTCGAGGGTCACCCGTCGCTCTCCCATCCATATTGCAATAGTCGACATCAACTAAACAAGTTTGTTATTAAATTCATATTGGCTCATTAGTTATATTGAGTACCAAATGTTAGTATTTACTTGTTTTGGCAACTACGTATGTCTTTGAACAACTTCTTTCTTACTTCTATGTATAGCTAAAACTACAATGGTTGGTTCTATCTTAGCTTATAGAAATGTTCAAATCTCTAGTGACAAAACATGAATAATTTCATTGCATTCTAGAAATTTTAGGTGAGTTGAATCAGATCGTTTAGTGACTTATTAGTTCTTAATTAGCTAAGTGATATTAAGAAATGCATAATATGTTTTACTTTAGTGTACACAGTCATAAATTAATGTCACATCACATTTGTAGACGCCTTTTCAGTTGTCTCTTTAATAGAAAGAATTACGTCAAATTGATAAAAGACTCTATCCAACTGAAAAGACTATATCCAACTAAAAATCACAATTTGCCAATAGGATGTTAATCACATCTTTATTTCATAAAAAACTTGATTCAACAAGTAATTGGGAGTTAGCCGCTTAATACCTTGACATTGTATGAGCGATCAAGCAACCTATGTCATTCTATTGATGAGAAAGCTTGAGACCTTTGTACTCACTTTAAGTATTGAAATTAAATAATAACTTAATCTTGTAATTGTAGACCTGAATATACTGAACAAATTAAAAAAGTAGTCACAATTAACTTGATATACTTTTTTTTTGAACGGCTAAATTACTAGCTTGATATAGATAACTTAATATCAAAACCTAGTCACAGTTAACTTGATACACTTAATATCAAAACCTAGGTGTCCTTAGCGAGAAAAATCAAAAGCAGCTCAATCATTTCAAAATCCCTAAGCGAAGTAAAAAAAATTATAAGTCTAACAAGTTGACTATACTCTTATGAGAATAGATAACATCTAATACCAAGTTACTAGCTTATGTGGTTCAATTTAGCTATGAAGTTTGCTACTAAGATAAAGTAAACAACTAACATTCACCATAATAAATACGTATGTCTAAAATTATTGCAATTCAAATTGATATCCCATAGATACACAATAACCAGTTTTGTACATAGTTAACTAAATCTTTTTGGGTCTCCAAATCAGATTCTGATACCAATGCTCTTTGCTTAAAAAGAAATATATTTCTTTAATTAAGATCTTAAAACATGTTGAGTTTCATGCTGAGTTTTAGAACATTGATGGAAATGCATAAACAGGACCCTTCATAGTCGGCCTAACTATTATGTAGGATATCATAGAAAGAGTCAATCTGACCAATACTGCATGCTAGGAAGAACTTGATTAGTCTCGAAGGAGAAAGCACATAACTAAAAGGTTCAAGCTTATAAGAGTCAATCTGACAATATCATTCTCCCACGAGGCTTAAATATTAGGTTAAGAAAATGACGAAGGGCCACTATTAAAAAAAACATTCATCGATACATCGAGTCTCTTGATCTTCATGTCATAGTTCTGTAAAATATAAGAAAAATGTCTATTGTTTTCTTGTTAAGATGAAGCTAAATGCAAATTTAACATTTTTTGCCACAACCCGAAAAAAATGACAAAATCTTTATACATAGAAATAAAAAAGAGGTTTCAAAGCGAAGAAAAAATCATAATGAACACAAATGAGGCTTACAAATACTAGAAAGTGAAATCCCACGATAACAAGATTGAGTTATTGAGCCCTAATGAAGCCATGATCGCAGCCCTGACCTCAAGTAAATAGCACACAACTATCAAACATGAATACCCCTTACGTAGTGTTGATTATATTGATGGACACAAGCCAGAAGGTCCAATATTATGATGCATATTTTAATCTATCGGTAACCTTGGTTTTAAAAAGCAAGAAGCGCACCAAGGCGACGAGGTTCAAAACCGAGGCGCAAAGCGCAAAAGCGGTGGGATTTTTGTACGCAAGACGCAAAAATGATTATACAATTTTTTTATATATATCATAAGTTTTTAACCTCCCTACCCAAAGTTTAGCTATAAATAAAGTTTATATGTTTTAACATGTGAAATACAACCTAAAAAGCTTGCTGTACAACACCAATCTGCACAAAAATGTCCATGTAATGTCCATGTACATGAGGCGCGCGAAAATGTCCATGTAATGTCCATGTACATGAGGCGCGCGCCTCACCCGCGCCTCAGGCCAGGCTTTTCCCAAAAAATCGCGCCTCGGGTGCGCCTTTTATACAGCTCGCGCCTTATGTCACTAAAAGCTCAAAGCCTTGCGCCTCAGTGCGCCTCGTGCCTAGGCGCGCTTTTTAAAACCAAGTTGGTAACATGTAAAACAAAAAAAAATGGAGCTTTAGGATCAAGATTAATAGTCATCTATTTAGTTACTTGTGCTCGACAACTGTGTTATATTCTTTTCAGCAACTACACAATCTATAAAATAACTACTGAGGGAGACTGCCTATATAAATGCTCATGACATGAAGCAAAGACCTGCAGCCGAAAAGTAAATATTGTATTACATATATGATAACCAGATGAAGACCAAGATAGTTTGCCTAAAAGTTGCACTAAATCATGAAAAAAATAAAACAGAAGACAATGATCATGTTGTTCTAACTGTAAAGAAGAATCCTGAGTCATTTACCTAAATCCAGGGTAACTTGTGAATACTAACATCAAAAATCAACAAAGTTTGATTCATTAAGCAGATAAAGATTCTTATCAAATGATAACCATCTCTTTTAGTCTTGCCAACAAAGCAAAATGCACTGCAATTCTGCAGCATATATGTGAAAAACCTAAATTGCAATCACACATAATTGTCACTTTGTTCGCCTAATAGAATCTAATGTATCTGAACAATATCAACCTACAAGTTAAGGAAAACAGGAGAAGTTGTTAAGCAATCAAGAATCATGTAATCAGCAAAGAAACCCAGTGTAGAAATCCCATACTATCCAGAAGACAAGTCCTAAGAGGCTAAGATACCACTGAACAGCCAACAATTTAGATTATGTTAGCACAAAAAGCTTAAGGAAGTTAAAGCTCAGGCATCTACTTTAAGCAACTGGAACAATCTAAACCATTCATACAGCAATACAGCAGAAAACATGACATTATGCAACTGAGGCATTATTAAGTTATTTCCCCCTACAATAATGAAACACACCCATAACGTAAATCATCAC
This sequence comes from Flaveria brownii, assembly GCA_018326445.1. NCBI lineage: Eukaryota > Viridiplantae > Streptophyta > Magnoliopsida > Asterales > Asteraceae > Flaveria > Flaveria brownii. The sequence continues at coordinate 4,300 of BJCN01317366.1, forward strand.
AGTTGGTAACCATTATGTAAAAACCATACATCCAATTACGTAGTTAGTTTACCAAATGAAAGCAAACAATTTGCCATGATTTCAGCCAAAACACTGAAATTTAAAAGAAAAAAAAAGGGAGACCTGTTGAACATTCAAGATCATGTAATCAGCAGGTTAAGAGAACATACATATGGTGCCTCAACATATCATAAGATCAAAAACTGACGAAATCAGGTCAATTTAGCTTAAAAATCCAATCAAGTTAAAGTTCAAACATCCACCTTTCCTCAACAGAAGCAGTAATGTCGACCATCAAAATATAACCACAGAACACAAAGCGTTAAAATTAAGCAACCAAAGATTAAAAGCTAAATTCCAATTACATAAATATTTTCATAATTACTCTTGTACAAATCAACAGTTCAAAGCACACAATTTATTCATACACAACCAAACTTGAGCGTTTTGAATAGTTCTTATCATTGACCGAACTTACGAAAATATCATCACACCTACAATCTCAATTGTAGTAGAGTTCAAGGCCCATGCCATCGTGAATCTCGTAGTCCTTGAGGGTGATATGATCCTTGTAGATGTTGTACCACTTCTGGATCCTAATCTTGTCGGCGCGGGTTCCGGTCTGGGCTGCAACGAGCTTCTTCAAGTCGCCGATGGTGTCGTCATCGTTGCACTTTACACGAACCTTCTTCCCCAGGCGATCGTTCAACACCACCTCGATCATCTTCCTTGATCTTTGATTTTCTATTGCAATTCAATTGGGGATATCGATCGTATCAGTTGATTCGAAACCCTAATTTATGATTTCACGACCCTTTTATGCCTCACATAAATACCAAATTTAAGGCGGTTATTGGTCTCTGGTTTCATGAAATAACAGATTGACCCCTTCAACTTTTATGTGTGTAACATGGAGGGAAAGTTGTAGGATTTGCGTGTTTTAGTCGTTTTAACTTTTATTACATCAAAAATCACTTCAGCAAAATTTTTTAGACTTTGGCTTTTGAGTTTTGATATGTTTTGTTATTTCTATTTAAAAAAGTTTTTTTTTGTTTTTGACTTTTTAAAAAGTTATTATTTCATACATTTTTTTAAACTTAGTTAGTTATGTTTGTTAGATAGGGTATTGAATCATTATACAAGTGCAAACTTCAATTTTATGATTTGTATGATGATGTAATTGGCCCGCTTGAAAAAACATGTTGTTTCATATAAAATTGTAAAAAACTTTGTTTCAAAGCGAAAACCAAAAAACCTAGTTTGCTACTCTTAGGTGGCACGGTTTCGTGCCTGGTGATGGTTGGGGAAACCTGACCCCAAATGGAAACACCACCACTGGACCATGTGAGCAAAATAACCCCTCGACCGGATGATTTTTCACCTGACATCACCGGTCACCCACATGCATTGACGATGATATCGTACTACACGCGGATCACACATGGAAAAGATGAGGGAAAACGGAAAAAAAATAGAAGACACCATTTAAAACAATAAGACAAATAAAAAACTTATGTGTCACCGGAAAAACAAGACAACAATGTGTGTCTTTTAGATGATGTGGTATTAAATTGTGTGATATTAAATTGTGTGATATATACTTATACTAGATTAGTGACCCGTGTGTTACACGGGTCGACAAGTGCTTAAGATGACACCTTGTAAATAAATTAGTATGAATTTATAGTGATATATATGATGTTGTAGAGCTAAATTAAAATATGAAGGCTATCAATATAATAGTATGAACTAAGTTATGCTCTTTCACAATAGAAACAAAATGAGGGGGTAGAATAGTTGAATAGAAAATTGAAAAAAAAATATCAACCAATGAACAAACTTGATAAAACCTACAAATGATGTAACAATTGTACGTAACTAAGAGAAGGAACAATTAAAATAAATAAGTAATTGTTCATAAAGATGTAAACAATTCTTTGTAGACAACATTTGAAGTTTTATCTGCGACCTTGCCCTCTTTATTTAGAATCAACAATTTCAATCCGTCTTTACTTTTTACTCTGGATAATGCAACATACAACTGACCACGTATAAAAACGGGATCTTTCAAATATAAATCAATCTTAAAAAGTGATTTTACTTAACTTTTGTTAATTGTCATTACAAAATAAACTGCAAAATAGAAATTGCCTTCTTTTAAATTTAAAAGGAATCGTCTTAGAAAGGTTTGTCCTTAACTTGGAAAGAAAGATAAGTATGAACCGGACCGGCCCATTAATACAACATAAACATCGTTTTGACCAATTAGTTCTTACGAATCGGGTCAAGACCCAGACAAACGGTTAGGTGAAGTTGCTTTGCTAGAGATTCCGAGAATATGACGCACGTGCACCGCACGCTGCTGTGGCTGCACATCGCTCTCTTTCTCTGCCATCGTCTTCCCATCACCTTCTCCGCCCATTCTTCATCTCTCAATCTCTCTATCAACAACGCACAATCTCTCTGATAATGGCAGGTTATTCAGTTATCTCTATCTCTCTCTTTCTGCTGTGTGTATATATTTGTGTGTGTTCTTTTCTGCTTATTGTTTGTGTGTGTGTATAACACATCGCTCCGGAATTAATCAGGAACTCATTTGAAGAACAAATAGGCGTCGTTTAAGTCGTTTTTTTTTTGTTTTTGCTTGTTCAATTTATCTGATAGGGTAAACTATCCATAGATCGGCTACGTGGATTAACGACTTTGCTTGTGAATTAACTGGAATTAGAAAATCAGGGTATGGTAAATAACTACTTATTTGTACAAAACGGTGATTGCTTAGAGGACTGTGGATAGATCTTATTCGTCTTCAGGAAAGTGACTTTTAGACGTTTTAAGAGGATTTTTTGTATTGATTAGGCAGTGTTTACTTGGATTTCAAGGAGAGTACATACGTTATTGTTACGTAGTTTAATGTAGCTTCAGTGTGTGTTTGAATTGATTGAATTCATTGTTTTGCGTATCAGTGATGATCAGTTAAACGGTAAAAGTCAAAGCATGACTCTCTTGATCTTTGGTGATTGGATTACGTTATCAATGGAGTTCTAGCAGATGCTTGATGCAAGAGAGTATATATGTTGATTACTTTTAAGATTGCAGTTGAGTAAAACCTAGGTTTTCGTGTCATTATGTGAGCAATTGTTTAATTTGTGTGGTCTCTGTAGTTCTGTTCCCAAATTATACTTCCTTTATGTTGTTTTCAGCTCTTATTTTTCAATCTTCCATCTACCTACCTCTCTGATATTCATCACAAGTTATTTCTCCTTTCTTTTCAGTTTACCTCCTAAAAGTTTCTCTCTAACAAATCTTTCCCCGTCTTACTGTAACTTCATCTTTATCAATATAGTATACTATGTGCGTGGAAGTTCATAATTTCTTCTTAAATGGTAGTTGTTTGCTTGTTCATTGTTGAGATAATATTCTGAACTTGTAAGACTTGCTTTAGATCTTGAACTCAAGTTCATGGCAGTGGCAATTGAGGATTTGAATTTAAACTTCTGTTCGGATAAAACCTTGGTCTAAAGTTTCAAATTGATAAAGCGATTTAATCTGTAAAATAGCACAAACACAAACCACTCAACGGAATTTGGCTTTTACTTGAAATCCTGTAAATGTGAAATCTGATAGAACTCCAAATCTTTTATGCAGAAATGATGGGGAAAATTGTTCAAAATATACCAAATGCACAATGCTGCCAACAAACTAGGCAGTTTGGCTCCCTATATCAAAGGGACCAATGTGCTCAATTTAAAAACAACTTGCTTCTCATTCAAGGAAAGAAGCTGACATGGACGAGGATCTCGGCCATGCAATTGCATAATATGTCAAACATTAGCGAAAGAGTTGTTTACTGCAATGGTCTGTTCTAGACTCTTATCATTCAGGTTGCCATCAGTTGTGACCAAGACTTTAAGTCCCTTCAGGATTTTCAAAACTACCTAGTTTTAATATGTAATATATGTTTTGGCCTTCTTCCAATACTGCCTATTATCTTGTATAAGTGCTACTGGAAACGGCTAAAGAGAAATTAGGTTGGCATTATGGAAAATAGATAAAATAATGCATTAGATATCGTCATTCCTTATATTAGTTATGCTTACACATCTACGTAGGAGAATTTTACTAAAACAGGATATAATGATTTAAACATAAATTAGTGTAACATGGCATTCCTTATAGAAGGATGCACACTATGTTGCGATGGAAGGATAGATGGCTAAAATAAATGGAACTCATAAGTTGATGAATTATGATTGTCTTCATGCGTATTTAAGCTTTTGTCTTTATATCCAAGATTTCTAATAGAATTCTCTTGCAGCTTCCCTATCAGCTACTGCAGTACCATCACTGGGTAAAGCAGATTTTCTCAAACTTCAAAATGGCAGGTAAAATGCACACGTAAGAGTTATGTGTGTATAAGCAATTTGTTGTGCTACTTGTTTCATTTATGTACATAACTTTAAGCAGTGATATTCGTGGTGTTGCTGTTGATGGTGTTGCTGGGGAACCTATTAATCTTACAGAGCCAGTGACACAAGCCATAGCGGCCGCCTTTGCTGCATGGCTTTTAGATAAGAAAAAGGCTGACTCATCTAAACGTTTAAAAATTTCTATCGGTCATGATTCTCGAATTTCTGCACAAAAGTTACAGGTATCAAACTTGAACTCAAGTATGATGTACTTTTTGTTGGCTTTGATGAACCTTATATATTCAGTTTTTCCATTTATAAGTTATATGCATGTGTAAAGGCTATATATGTGGGTTGTTTTTATAAATGCTTTACCTGTTTTTTCAGGATGCAGCTTCTCGGGGAATTGCTGGTACAGGTTTTGATGTTGTGCAATACGGGTAATGCAGCTATTGAATTAATAATAACAAATGTATGCTTTTAATTTTGAAGAGTAATGATTGGGAGACCTAAAATATGGACCTAACAAGGAGATTGAAACAAATGACAAAATCAAAGGTAAATATGAGAGAAAATGGATTAGCCATGTTTCATTGTCCGAATGGATAACTCATATTTTGGCCTCCCAGTCATTTTTGAATTTGTGAATATCATTTTTTTCTTTATGTTTGGTTTTCATTCAAGGTATTATTCTCCCAATTCCTTTACTATATGTTTTTTTTGGTAGATTGGCATCCACACCGGCAATGTTCAATAGTACATTGACCAATAATGAAGACTTTCTGTGCCCAGTTGATGGAGCTATCATGATAACAGGTAAAAGCATGTGGAACCTATTATGATATAATCTTGAAAGATATATGGTTGTGCCGTTTTGTCATATACTTAATATGTTTCTCTATTTTGACAGCTAGCCATCTTCCTTACAATAGAAATGGATTTAAATTCTTTACTAATGCGGGAGGACTAGGGAAAGCTGACATTAAAGACATCTTAGAGCGTGCTGCAAACATATACAATGGTTTTACACCAGAATCTTTAAAAGAGGCTGAAAGAAAAGCTTCATTATCTATCAGTAAAGTTGACTACATGACTGTATATGCATCTGACCTTGTAGCGGCTGTTCGCAAAGCTTCTGGAAACATAGGTATTACATCCTAGTTATTATATTAATTTCAAAGGGGCAATTCAGTCATTTTAACTTTGTTACCTGCTTCGAGTCACCAGAAAAGCCATTGGAAGGATTTCATATAATTGTGGATGCTGGCAATGGAGCTGGTGGTTTTTTTGCTGTAAGGGTTATTTATTTATTTATTAATATATAAAAAATCTCAAAGCAGGAGTTATGTGTCAATTAGAGAACTTACATGTCTTTTGTTGAATCTTATCTTTTTTTTGCAGGGAAAGGTGCTGGAGCCTTTAGGTGCTATTACTTCTGGCAGTCAGTTTCTAGAACCAGATGGTAATAAAGTAAAAAAAAAAAACATTAAAACTAGTTAGGTTTTCGTATCAAATCAACTCAATTTACCTTGACTAATGGATAGGTTTATTTCCCAATCATATTCCTAATCCTGAGGACAAGGCAGCAATGAAGGCAATTACACAAGCAGTGCTTGATAACAAGGCTGATTTAGGGATTATCTTTGACACGGATGTTGATAGGTGATCAATCTTCTACACATTTATTTTTTTTTCTCTATGCAGGAATGATTGTGCCTTTTTATAATATTGTCAGTGGTGGTGTCTAAATCAGATCTGCTGCTGTGGATTCCACTGGTCGTGAGTTCAATCGAAATCGTCTAATTGCTTTAATGTCTGCTATTGTTCTAGAGGAAGTGAGTTTCTTAAACCATTCTAAAAGATAGTTACTTTTCATGCGTTTGAGTTTAATTAAAGGGTTTTTTTTTGCTCCTAATAGCACCCTGGAACAACTATTGTCACAGACAGTGTTACTTCAGACGGGCTTACAACATTCATTGAGAAAAAACTAGGTAACTGATTTCATATATACATGCATTAAATTGATTGAAGTGTTTTATATGATTGCCGGGTCTTCTATTTGATTACTAAATCATTTTTCTTGATTTTGTTTATGGATAATCGGATCAAATTAGATTCGATGATGTGCTGATATTTTTTAAAATTCTTGCAGGGGGGAAACACCATCGCTTTAAAAGAGGGTATAAAAATGTCATTGATGAAGCTATTCGTCTGGTATGACCCACATACAACAATACTGATTTCATTGAAACGATACTAATCTAAAAACATGTTGAAATCAGTTTACTGTCATACTGACTTGGCTTCTTTTACAGAACTCTGTTGGTGAGGAGTCGCATTTGGCTATTGAGACCAGTGGCCATGGAGCGCTTAAGGAGAATCACTGGCTTGATGATGGTGCATATCTGATGGTATGTATTCATTTTTTGATCTAAAAGTAATGTTTTTTTGTGACTGATTGAAATTCGTTCGGTCTTTATTGTACTTTATTTGCAGGTCAAGCTATTAAACAAACTTGCATCAGCTAGAGCTTCGGGTCAAACTGGCGGCAGCAAAGTTTTGACAGATTTGGTAGATGAACTGCAGGAACCAGGTGTTGCTGTTGAGCTTAGATTAAAAATAGATCAAAATCATTCAGATCTCAAAGGAGTGTAAGCCAATTTAGTAACTCAAAAGCTGCATAACTATATCCCCGTTGAGAATTTTGAAAATATTCAAATTGTGTTTTTACAGATCTTTTCGCGAATACGGGGAAGCAGTGTTAAAACATTTGGAAAGTAAAAGTGAATCAGATCCTAAGCTTCAAAAAGCTCCTGTTAATTATGAAGGGGTTCGGGTTTCCGGCTATGGTGGTTGGTTCCTTTTGAGACTTTCGCTTCATGACCCTGTTTTGCCCCTCAACATCGAGGTAAATAAAGTCATGCCATAACTTCATTCAAGTTATCCGCCTTTTAGAAAACTAAATTAAGATATTAAAAATTGCAGGCGCCGAGTAATGAGGATGCAGTAAAACTTGGATTAGCAGTGCTTGCAGCTGTTAACGAGTTCCCGGCTCTGGATGTTTCTGCATTGGAGAATTTTGTACAACAGTAATAACGTTCAAGCTTCCTCTCTTTTTTGCTTTCTTTTGGAAATTTTTGTAATAAAAAGTTATTTGTCATTGTGGCTTGAAACCTGATTTTCATTTATCTTACATGAACAAGCAAGTACAAGATTATAAAGATATACAATAACAGTTGCTATACTTTACTCGCTTGATTGATTGTACCTTTTTAAAAATACTACTGGTACACCAGACAAATCTAACCATTGGTTCGGTTTTTATGGAGGAGTTTCATCATGAAGTTGAACTGCATATCGGGTGAAGTTCTGGGCTGGGGCCATTTGGCTCCTTCGGGTACTTTGATACACCTAAACCCCTGGCTTCTGTATAAGTTGGTGGCACCAGGGTTGTTTAGGTCACAATGCAATGCAATGGACCGACATCCCCAGCTTATGGCTTGTGCCTCGGCTTTTGCTATGAGCTTTTTAGCTATTCCCTTTCGCCTAAATCTCTCTCTAACTGCAACATTCGACACGTATGCAATGCCGGTCCTGAAAACATGAGATCACATATGATTAGTTTGACTTCTGAAGTCAACCCTCTTAAACTTCAGTTATGCAGTCAAACACAGACATTTCCGGACTAATACCAAATGTTATGCAGTTATGAAATTTAAAGGAAAAGTGTGCAAGAAAACAGAGGGTCTGTTGAATTTCAAGTAGTCCTCAAAGGAGATTTTCCTTTGCAATTAAGATGGGGCATGGCCAGCTCCCATAGTGTGACGGGCGGTGTGTACACATAAGAGCCCTAACCATATTTCGATGCCGCCAGCGTTCATCCTGAGCCAGGATCGAACTAGTACCTTGTGTCAGAATTGACAAATTCTAACCTTAAATTTCTTGTGAATGGTCAAATTGATGGTGTCATGTATGATCAAATTATATTAAAAAAACATAATCAAAAACAAAGTTTTAAACCTTTAGACCATGTCAATAATGATAAGAAAGATCAACTACTATGATCAAAAGAGTTCAAATTATTATCTGTGAAAAGAAGCGTTTACCTTCTCTGTCGAAGAGGTCCTTTCCGCGGAAGAAAGTCAGCCACGGTGTCTAAAGTCAAAATTCCTGCAACATATCCCTTATTCAGACTAATCTTTGCACCAAAACCAGCAATTTTAAGATCTTCATCACCAATAAAGAAAGTCTCATCTTCAGAAGCACCGGTGACAGCAACCAAACATGTTCTTCTACAACCATTTGGTACTGATAATCCAAAAACGAGTGCAAGTAGTCTATCAATCCTTAAAACAAAGTCTAATGGGAATGAATATTCAGGGAAGAAGGAGCTACAATGTGTTTCTGCAACTTCCCAACAATCCTCAATTCTTGCCTCGCGAACAACAATATCAGGGGAGATGATTGGGAATATATCAACCACTTGACTTGCTTTGCAAATACCTGCTGAAGCAAAACAAAATAAGAGATGTGCAAAAAATCTAATCAGAAAAGACTGAATCATTACATAAGTTAAAGAGGTAGACTTTGACAATTGAGACCAAATGGATGACTTTTCAACTAGAAAATTGATTAATGTTCTCTAGATTGATTAAGTTAAAGAGGTAGACTTGCCCATAACTAATGCTTACAGTTTGATTTGCTTCATAATATTCCTCTGTCATTATTGATGTAATTCAAATAATTAACAGATAAACTAACAAATTTATTGAACCATTTGTTGAATGAAATTATCTATTGCCTTTACGAAACAGAGAATACTTTGGTCATTTGGTGTGTTTGAATGTTCTGTAAACCTGTAGTCCCAATAATCAAACTTGTAGTGTTTGACAAATCCAATATCCAAAGCTTTGTTTCTCAGGACCAAAATAACGAGACACTGAGAAACAATTGAGGAGTTGCTAGCAACAAAAATGATGTTCTAGGATAAAGCAGTAAGTAAAAAATAAAACATAATTATCCCTAACTTTAATCACTTTGTTGAGGCTAATGCATGATTCTGATTCTTCAACATTGCAGTAATCAGATTTGAAATACAAATCTAAACACCCCCTGAATTTGAGCTTACTTCTTCTGTCCCAAATAATTTAACATATGGCCGTCTCTCTTTGACTCTGATATAAATGTTTAAGCTTTACATCATAAATAGTTTAATAGACATATCAATGCAATTCTGTTAGTCAAATATTTAAACCACGCTTCAATGTAATATCATATATGAAAACCAGAAAATTTATTTTTTCCCCCTAAAAAACGTTTAGTTGAACAAACAAACATACCCAGTCAACAATCTTGGTTAAGCTGTGGATCTTGGTGAACTATCTCAATTTTCACTGTATTGAGGAATAATATCATAAATATACTGGGTTTGTTTGTTTGTTTTGAGGAATAACATAAGTGGTACAACATCATCATCAAAATCAAACTTCTACCTTTATTTAGAACAAACTCTTGTTTTCTTCCTCAATATCAAACTCTACACACCCCCAACATGAATCTTTCACTCTTATAATTCAATCAAACAACAAACCATTAAACATCTAGCAAACTTCAAGCACACCCACAATCTTAACTTGCAGAAACCCAAATCTCAAACAAATTTTTTTATAATTTGCAGACACATAGAAGTAAGGGCAGTACATAAAGTCCAATCGAATCATCATTCAATCGAATTCAGATATCAACAGACACCATTTAAACCTTAATCGATTAACAATCTGCAGCCTTTCAACCATAAATCAAAATCAAAAAGACAGATTTCATACAATTCTCCAGATCAAAATACCCAATTAGATTATCCACCTATAAATACTCATATCTGTATGTATAGAGACAGAAAGTACCTGATCTGGAGATATGATGTGAGAGAGAAGATTGGGGAAGTCTAGAAGGATAAAAAAGGGGTAATTTGTTGAAATTGGGGGAGATTGAGATTCCCAAAGGTATGGTCCACATTTCTTGGATGAACAGATAAAGATCCTCTGACCCTTTGGTTCAGAATCTTGAACCCTAACGACGAATTTTAGTTCGATCGAACGATGAAGATGATGATGATGGAGGAATTTGATTGAGAGATTAGAGTTTCTGGGTATGAGACAACATTTGTTATTCTCGTAATTCACTAACACTTGCTGATTTTTGTCTAGCGGCCTGTTTGTTTTTGTTTTCTTTTGTTGTTAGGATCTATTATAATCAAGGTGGATTCCGGGTCGGGTCGGGTCAACAACCTTCTCTTTTATATGCCTCCAGAAAAGGTAATTAGTTTCTAGTTGTTATTCTTTTCCTTAGATATAAAATATGTGCGAGGCATACGCAACAAACATATATTTTTTAAAGTTTTTTGCTCGAATAAGTTTAGGCATTTTCTTGTGTTTGAAGAAAAAGAAATGTGTAAATAAAGTTTTAGGCTAAGACTAATGTGTTCAACACGAATATATGAATATATATCTATACTATATTATAATGTACGAATAAGGGTTTCCGTCATAATTTAAGAGATTTAAACATTTTAAGCACAATGTACTACTTAAAAAATCAATTTCACAGGGGTATTTATATCATTTAAACACTCCTAAAAAGATGGAACTTAAAAACTATTTACATCTACACCCTTATATCTCTAATTATGTACAATGTCTTTCATGTTTGTTACAATATGTTTAAAAGAAGGAATTTAGTTTTTTAAATATAAAACTAACCAGAGACGAGTATCATAATGAAAAGTGTAATACCCACTGCAACGTGCGGGCACGTTACTAGTATGTGTGTGTGTGTATATATATATAT
>BJCN01317421.1:9570-22452 GCA_018326445.1 Flaveria brownii
AGATGTTTTTGTTTTGGCTTTCTTTGGAGTTTCTTTTGTGGTCAACTCCTCCCCCTCAACATCACTTTCATTATTTGGCTCACTTGGTTTTGATGTTAATGGGTTAGCTGATAGGGTAAGCTCACGTAAGACTACATTGGCTCTTTTTGGGGAGTCTTGCACCTCTATGATCTCCTTCTCTATCTTCCCCAAGTACCTCCTCTTTCTCTTGTAAGAGATGAGGGGGGCCTGTTGTTGTGATTGAATAGCCTTTGATAATGATTGTTCTTTTTCAGCATATAGTACAGGTCGAGAAGTTTGGGTAGATTTAAGCTCACTAATTCTTTTTCTCAGCCTCTCAATCTCATTATCTTTAGTTGTCAGGAGTTCAACTTATTTAGAAATGGTGATATTAGCCTTCTTTATTTCTAATACACTTTGCTCCTTCTCTGTTTTCTCTTTCTCCACAACTTCTTTTAACGCTCTCACCAAATCATTGAGTGCATTAATAATTTCATGATCTGTGTGGGCATCTTCTCTTAGTCTTCTGATAGATCCTTCTTGTAGAGTCAGAAGTGCATCTTTTTCTTTTAGAGCCTCTTTTAGTTCTCAACTTTTCTCCTCTTTTGTTTGATTTGGTGACTAGTTTGTTGTATTCAGCCACCAGAAAGCTTTTGCTCACATCAATGTCATCATCATTCAGATCATCTTCATGATAGGCTACAATATCAACAAACTATTCCCCAGATCCAGTTACTTGCTCAACCTCCTAAGTTGGTTCTTTTTCAACATCCAGACACACTTCTTCAGTGTCCCCATCATGTACATCATCAAGATTTTCTTCAAGGTTGACGACTTCAGTTGGTGCAGTGCTATCAAAAGTTGAATTTGATTCAACCACTGGGGAAATAGAAATTTGAGGTTGTTCTTGTGGTGGAGATGGCTGAGGAGGGGAAATTGGTTCTGCAGCTGCAGATCCTTGTGATGTTTTGGATGAAGAGAGAGATTAGTTGTGTGTGTTCACTGGCTGGTGAATCTGGTTCAGTTTCAGCAGTGTTAATGGAGGTTGGTGATTTATTGAGTGAGATGGGTTGGGTTTGTTCACTTTGTGGTGATGATGGTTGTACTTATAAGGGTGGTTGTATTGGTGATAGTGGTTGGACTGGTGATGCTGGTTGGATTGGTGAAGGTGGTTGTAGTGGTGATGGTGTTTATGATGGTGATGGTGGTTATGCTGGTGGTAGAACTGGTGATGGTTGTTGAGAAGGTGGTGAATGCGAATCTTGCCAAGTTTGAGCAAGGGATTCTTCAACTTGTTCTTGGTGTTCTATAAAGATCAACTCTGGTGGAATACATGCATTCGCATCCACAACATGAGGGAACATCTCCATTTCCTTCCCTTCATATCTTTCACTAATCTTGTTCAACACTGTCCTTCCCAAATGTGCTTGAACAAATGCATCACCTCCCCATTCTATGTGAGGCATGGAATCATTAATGATGAGTTGGAGAAATGATGGGAACATGTATATCCTGTTAGCTTTTTGTACTTCTATTTGATCACAGAGGCATCCAAGAATGTACTTTGAATGATTATACGCCCTTCCTTCAAAGGTTCCAATGATGCCAAAGGAAATATGCCTTGAAAATTTATCCAATCTAGACTTCCTATTTGACATACATTTCAGATGTGTATGACAAATGAATCTATAAGGCTTGCAAAATATCCCTTTCTTGATTTCACCATTCCTGTAGTCTCCATCATATCCCGTTAGATCAAAAACCCGCTGAATGTATTCATAATCGAATACATCAGGGTGACCTACTTCTTGTTCACCAAGCTCCAACACCCTCCTGATGATTTGTTCATCCTCTCTCAAAACTTCATGTCTAATCGAAGCTTAAATCACTTATTCACCATTCTCCTCTTGCAGTATTCTAAAAATCTATCACATGAGTTTGAAAGATCACTAGGTCAGCAGTTAGGGCATAGAATATCCTCGATCAGCATAGGTATTGGATAATCTCTGTGCATCCTTCAATCATAGGGTCATCCGGATTGAGGAAAGCACATACATTATGCTCCTTTGCGAATCGATTAGCCATCTGCAATACACAAGAAAATCAGAAAACAATGATTTAGGAAATTAGGCTAGAAATCAAAATTTAAAAATTTTAAGAAGTTCAATCATTTTGATGACATTTCAGTTATGATCAGCAATCTTGATGTTATAAAGAATGATTTACCTTGCTGATAATGGTGTTGAATAGAGGTTTGGATAACTGAAAGAATTGTTGTTTGAAGTGGTGATTTGAATGTTTGATGATTGAAGATGGAGGGTTTAAGAGATATTCGCTGATTAGGACTGAGAATGATTTTGAGAAAGTGAACATAAATGACAACGGTCAAGTCTATTTATATCCCAGAATGTTATTTAAATCATATTTAATGTTGTACAACCCAAACCCTAATTACCCTTTCTAAGTTGTTCTTCCGCAGAAAAATTAATCTTCACTAGGAAGTTAATTCCTCCGCAGATCTTATGCGGAAGACAAAGTTTAATTTATCCTCTACACAAAATCTAAGGAAGTATAATTTACTTGTCCACAGGTTACCAATCTTACGGAAAGCAATCATACTTGTTAAAATGTGAGCACATTCGTAGATTACCAATCTAAGGAAGTACAAATGTTAACTTGTTTAAATTTTACACTGTAGCAGTTGCTGATAGGCAATATTACACTGTAACTTCTGCTGAAGGATAAGGAGTTATCCTTTTTGATGTATGATTCTAATATATTATTAGATTATTTATTGCTATTGGACCTTGGTGACTTTGTTCCATGGAAATTGTGCAAAAATCTCACAAATATCAAACAACCAGATTAGTTTGCTCAAGATCCAATTTCTTCCTCAATTTTTATAATCTCATTTTTCATGCTGATTTATTACTACTCCCCCTAAATTTGTGTTTAATAATGATTTTTAGCATAAATTTAAGTAGAGAATAGCATAAAAAACACTTTTCTATCCAACAAAGATAAAAACATAAATATTTTTGTATTTTTGAATATAAGTAGAAATTAAATATGTTTACAAGCATATGAAACATATCTTGGGATCATACTATATCACTTAGAAACTTCCTTATGAATTTTTGAATTTAAATAGTAGACATAAATCTAGTGTTGATTGCAAGTATTATGGGCCACATAAATTCAAACAAGAGTATATGTTCAACAAGGCATGCTAATTATCATGTTTTGATATGTTTAAAGATTAACAAATATGAACTCCACTTAAATTCACAATAGTGGTTTTCCTCTGTTTATGAGTCATCTTATCACTTTTTCACACTTTTAAACTATGTTCCTTTAACCATGAGTTCTATCTTAAGATTTCTGTGAAATCTTATTAATGCAGATTGTTATGTAAGATCTTTAAATTTAATATACAGTTGATGACATTGGATTCTTTTAGAGCTTGATATACGATCATCCTCATGTCACCAGGTCTTTACTCATGTAAAAAACAGGTGCCTTTAACCCACACCTTTATTCACACAAAATAGAGGGATAATGATGATCATAATCATATCACCAAATGTTTATATTCATAAACAGAGGTGATCATAATCACAGGTCATTACTTACTCAAAACAGAGGGAATATGAATTGTAAATATAAAACTTGTGTGAAGTCAGAACATAGTGTGTTTGGGTGAGTAAGTTGATCACATCAGGATGAGACTCACTTTCTTGCTCCTCAAAATGTAATTTACCACAATGTGTCATCTAGATATTAAGTTAAGCATGCACTTGTTTATGTTCTACTCAGGTTGAACCTACTCAAATATCAATTAACTTCTGATCACTCTTTATTATTAAATCAGGAAAGTAAACTAAGGAATAGTATACTATCATTTCCCATAATATGAAAACTATATACAGATAACAACTTAACAAGACAATCTTTTTATGTTTTTTATAGATTTTATGAATGTTTTTGGAATTTTCTTAGAAAATAATTTGAAGGACAGATCATGGTTTCTTTGTTATGATGATTAATCAAAGTTGATCATGCCTAAAGACTCAATTAAGAAATTAAATCTTACTGAATCAAAGGCCTTAGTAAATAGATCAGCAAGCTGATCCTTTGTATTTACTTTGATCAACTTGATCAAACCCTTCTCTGAGCAATCTCTTAGAAAATAGTATCTTATTTCTATGTGTTTTGTCTTACTATGTTACACTGGATTAGCAGTGATAAACATAGCAGCAGAGTTTTCTATATGAAATGGTGTTTGAAAAAAGTTATACCCATAATCAAGTAACTAGTTTTGTAACCATAAAACTTGAGAGCAACAAGCTAAAGTAACTACGTATTCAGCTTCAACTATGGATACTAAAACATTTGTTTGTTTCTTGCACTGCCAAGATACAAGCCTTGGTCCTAACAATTCACATCTACCTATTGCAGATTTTCTATTATTGTTACATCCTCTAAAGTCACTGTCTGAATTTGAGTAGAGTTTGAATTCTCCTTCTTTTGGATAACAAAGTCCAAGAGCTGGCTTCCCTTTAAGATATCCGAATATCCTCTTCACAACATTTAAATGTGATACCTATGGATCAGATTGGTACCTGGCATAAACACAAACAACAAACAAAATATCAGGTCTGCTTACAGTTAAGTACATTAATGATCCTATCATTGATCTATATAATCTTTGATCCACAGACTTCCCTTTAGGATTAGGTACAATCTTATCTATGGTTGATGCTGGTCTTTTACATGAAGATGTATCAGCAAGAGGGTATTTCTTTAGTATTTGATTAATATACTTTTCCTGGTTGATAAATATGAAATCTGGTTTCTGATGAACTTGTAATCCAAGGAAGAATGTTAATTCTCCCATAGACTCATCTGAAACTTAGATTTCATCAATGCTTCATACACTTCACACAATCTCTTGTTTATTGCTCCAAATATAATATCATCCATATATATTTGAACCACCAAGAGATCTTGATGTTCATGCTTGAGGAAGATCGTCTGATCTATTGTTCCTCTCTTGTATCCATGCTTCAACAAGAAGGATGATAATGTCTCATACCATTTCCCTGGAGCCTGATGAAGTTCATACAAAGCTTTGTGAAGCTTGTATACCCTGTGAGGATAATCAAGATCTTCAAATCCTGGAAGTTGACCAACATATACCTCTTCATCAATTTTACCATATAAGAAAGCACATTTTACTTCCATTTGGTAAATTGTGAATTTCTTTTATGAAGCGCAGTCTAGAAAAACTCTGATTGCTTCTATCCTTGCAACTGGTGCAATGACATCTTCATAGTCTATGCCTTCTTCTTAAGTATAACCTTAAGGTATCAACTTGCTTTGTTTCTAACAATGATTCCTCTGTCATCTAATTTGTTCTTGAAAAGCCATCTGGTACCAATTAGGTATTGACATTCATGTAGATCAACTAGGTTCTAGACTTTCTGCTTTTTGAATTGTTGAAGCTCCTCTTGTATAGCTTCAATCTAGCTATTTTCTTTAAGTGCAACTGTAATGGTGGGTGAAACCACTTGAGATAGAAAACAGGAGAAAAGACAAATCTTGGCTGCTCCCCCTTGATTTCTTGTGGTTTTTTCATGAAGATCACCTATTATGCTTTCAATTGGGTGATTCTTATGAATTCTGCTGGTTGGTATATTATCAACTGTAATGGAAGATTCCAAGTTGGTCATGTGTGGTGATGGAGATTCCAGCTATGATGGAGAATTAACAAAGTAGTCAAATTCTTCTTCATGTTGATACAAGGCTGAATGATGTCCATATTCCATATTTTGTGCTTCAGCAGATGTAGTTTCAACTTTCGTAGGTGTTACAATAACATATCTGGATATAGGCTGTGGATCTGCTGATACTGTTAATGGACTCGATTGTTGTACTGATGGATTTGGAACTTCAATTGGAATTTAGGCATCTTCGGATGTAGTTGGAGTATTTACGGATGCCCTGAATACATCTTCGGATGCAGTATTAACAACTGCGGAAGCAGGGTTAACAGCTGCTGATACTTCATTTTCTTTGGAGGTTGAAGTTGGATTTCCATTGGACTGTCCATTAGTTGATTATGGTGAAGTCCAATGACCTGCAACACTTGAAGTGTGAGGATGAGGTCTTGGTGGATCTACAGTTATTGGCACTTCACTCATTGTTAGAGGTACATAAGGATAACATGTATCCGTAGAACCTACAACATTTAAATAACCAGTGTTAAATGAATCCGTGAAAGCATCTATGTTAAACAACTATGATGAACCTATTACTGATTTTGTAAATGATGTTTCATTAAAAGATACATTAGGTATTTCTTCTATAATGTTTTGTTGTAGAATGTAAACTCTATATGATTTGGCAATTTGATGAGTAACCAAGAAAGAAACCATCATAGGCTTTTTCTGAAAACTTTCCTAATAGTTCTTTCATGTTTAACACAGACACATGACGCCTAAAATCTATAGGATAGCCTATAAAATGTTTTCTTTTAATAAGAGCTCATAAGGTGTTTTATTGTGTTCTTTCACAATCAATGTTCTGTTTTGAACAGTGCAACCTGTATGCACTGCTTCAGCCCAAAAGGTAACGGGCAGATGTGAAACAGCTAGCATTGTTCTAGCTGCTTCAATGAGATTTCTATTCCATTTTGTTGTGGAGTTCTTGGTGTGCTGAAATGTCTTTCTATGCCTTTGTTCCTGCAAAAGGTATCTAGAAGATAGTTAACAAATTCAGACCCATTATCACTTCTAAAAATTTTGACTTTTAAATCAAGTTGATTTTCAATTTTAGTGATGAACTCCATGAGTGTTTTAGATGTTTCACTTTTATGTTTTAAGAAGAAGAACCATGTGAATCTAGTGAAATCATTAACAATCACCAAATAATATTGCCTTTTTCCAATGATCATCACATTACCAAACGATTCCATGTGAAGCAATTTGAGTGGTTTTATATTTGTGCTAATTGTTTTGGACTTATGAGACACCTTATGTTGTTTTCCTTTGTAACATGAAGAACAATGAGTAGAACATTGAAATTCTTTCTTAGGAAGACCACTGACTAAGTCATTTCTGGCCAGCCTATTCATGTTCTTCATATTGGAATGAACTAGCCTTCTATGCCATAGCTGAGATTCATCTTCTGATGACTTAGAAATCAGGCATGTTTCATTTAATGTTAGTGAGGTGTTGTTCATGTCCAAAACATATGTATTGCCTTTTCTTGATGCTTTAAGATGGATGTAATCATCTGGGATTTGCAAACCAGGTTTAAGAATGTAACAATGATTTTTATCAAATAAAGTGGTATAGTTTTGATCATAAATTTGAGAAACACTGAGTGAATTAAATTGTAAGTTTTCACAAAAAATTACTTTCTTAAACTTGAGCACACCATTTGTTATTATTCCTTCACCTACTATTTTATCTCCCATCTTATCCCCACCAAATGCTATATAAGAAACATTTTTATGTTTGAAATCATGGAGGAGAGAACAGTTCCCTGTCATATGCTTGGAACATCCACTGTCAACATACCACTTATTGTCATCCCTCCATGTATGTTCCTGCACAGAAAATGAAATCAATTAGAATGGGGAACCCAAGCCTTAATGAGCTTGGGCTGACCACTTATGTCTAAAATAGTCACTCCTTCATGAATAAGTCTTGATGATTCAGGTTTGACTTTCGACTCAATTGATTCATTTAGTTTTGTTTGTGGTGGTGAGGATGATTCTTTAGGAGATTGACTTAATACATTTTGAGCTTGTTTCTCACTCACTTCCTCTTGCACCTTCTTTTTCTTCTCATTTTCTGTTGATGAAGAACTTTTGTTATGGAAGGTTTTAGCATCCTTTGATTTTGACTTTGATACTTTAGTACCTTTATCAACCTGATCAAAGAATGTCTCGTCAGCATCTGTTGATTTTTCATTCAATTCCACCTTTATATGTGGTGTTTTGCTTTGAGACTGCTATTTTCCTTCTTCTTTGGTTGAGCATTAGAAGCAGATGTTTGCTTCTTAGCCCTTTCAACCTTTTGTTGTTGATGTTCATCAGCAGCAGGTGTTTTCTTTATCTTTCCAGCCTTTTTCTTTGGCTGCGGCTGCTTTGTTTCTAATTCTCTGATGCTATCTTCAGATTGTGAACCTGCATCATTGTTCTCAGATTGATTCTTCTTAGGAACTTTTGTTTTGTTCTTTTTATTGAAGTAGCATTCTGGAGTTGAATGATTGATTTTGTTGCAGATTGCACAATGCTTATTGAAGTAGCAATCTGAAGTCATATGGTTATTCACATTGCAAATAGAACAGTAGCTGCTGAAGTAGCAATCTTCAGTGTTGTGATTAGTCATATCACACCACTTGCAGTACTTATCTTCTGCCTCACTCCCTGAGTCAACCATTTTCTTCTTTTGTTTCACCTGCTTTTTATGCTCTTTCAGCTCTATCTCAAGTTTTGCTGCTGAAGAGTCTTTGCCACTTCCGGACATAATGTCAAATGGTTATGATTGTTTAGCAGCTGACTTTTGTTGGTGAAGCACAACCTTTACAAATTTCTTGCCTGTGCTTTTGATTTTGATGCTTCAGCTGAAGATTTCTTTGTTTTGACTTATCTTTCACTAGAAACTTCCTTCTCCTGTAGATCTTCTACTAAAGAATGTTTAGGCAAATCAACATTTTTCTTCATCCGCTGAGGATCTGCTGAGGTTTCTTGAATTTCAATAATCTTCTTCTTCCGTAGAAAATCTACTGAAGTTGTTGACTTGGTTTTCATGATCTTTTCTGTGGAAGTAGCTGTTTGCTTCTTCCGTAGAGTTTACACTTGTATCAACTTCAGACCTTTTTGTTGTTGGTTAAGTCACCTACTGGTTATTTAGCTCTTGAATCCCAGCATTCAATTGAGCTATCCTTTTGTAGATAGTCTTTAGCAAGTTTCTTTGTTGAGGTTGATAGGGCACTTTGATTTCTTCAAGCACTTTTGGTATTGAAGGTTCAAACACCAAACTTGTTCGCTTACGCTTATCATCACCTTGTTATTCAACATGATCATCCGGCTCAAATAGATCATCACATCCATCCAAATAAAAATCAGATTCATCTTATTATGAAACTTTTGAATCACTTGATTTAGTTTCACTCACCTCAGAATATTCACCGTTTGCCACTTGAATAAATCAGTTTTAACTGTATGATTGGTGCTTGGCACAAAATGGTTTGATAAGCTGTTAGTCATAGAATCAGTTAATGAGGTATAATTTTTTTTTACTGGGGGTGAACATTATAAAAACCCAAACCTGATTTGTTTGACGACTCAATATAAGAATTTACCAACTTCTTATATTATTAAGATGAAAGTTGAAACTTCTGAAGTTTCACTTTAGTGGATGCATGTTCAACCATTAATTTTGATAAGGATGCAGTCAAATGCTCAACTTGTTCCTTCAAATTATAATTTTCTGAAACAGGTTTATCTAAATCTTTTTGTAAGGATGTTATCTTTACCTGATAATGTTTATGTTCTCCTACATGAGATTCATTTAAAATCATTGTTTCTTTAAATTTATTGGCAAGTTGTTGAGCATGAGTTTTGTATCTTTAAACTTCCTCAATGCAGCTAGATGAACATAACCTTTCCCTTACCACTCTGGACATTGGTGGGACTTTGTTCTCCCTGTTTGCTATGAGAGCTTGATTCTCTTCCAAGACTTCCTTCTCATATAGGCTCCAGTCACAAGTACCATCCTGCATGATGATCAATCTAGTCTCTTGGTTCTTGCTTGAGCTGGCTGCAGATGTACTTGAAGTTGGTGGGGATGAAATGGTGAGTTGAGGCTGCTTGAATGGCCTTTGGGTTGCATGATGTTGATGTTGTTGCTGATGTTAAGGATGTTGATATTGTTGCTGAGATGTGGACTGCTGGTTGCATTCCCTTAAGAAGTTCCCATAAAGGTTACACTTGAAACATCTCACTTTTGATTTATCAACTCCTATTTTTCTTGTTCTACCTGGAGCAGATGATCCCTTATTTTTCCGCAGGTACATCTTTGCCCTGTAAGCAATCATTTCCATCTGCCATTACAGATCCATTTCTTCTACTTCATCAAGATGAAGTTCTTCTAGATCTTGTTGGCATAAATGAACTGGGGTCAAAGTGCTACCCAGGTATGCTTGAAAGTTTGAGCTGAAAGTTGCAAATGCTGCTTTTCGCTCTTCAGTATCAAAAACTACTCTAATTGTGTAACACCCATAAATTTTGTCATTTAAAAGAAAGAAAAGAAACGAGAAAAAGAGAAAGAAAATATATTTTGTAAGAAAAAGAAAAAAAGGACAAGTAGAGGGGTTAAAGTGTAAAAAGGACAAAATAATATTATTATTTTGTTTAAAGTGGGCATGGCCGCCCACTTCTCTGTTAACATCAACTGCTCGACAGTTAGAGAGAGAAAGCAGAAGATCTTCGACATTTAGAGAGAGAAAGAAGATGAATTCAGATAAGGTAAGCAAATTAAGCATAATTGGTTCGGTTTTTATGGATTTTGTCCATGAAACTGGTTTCTACATGTTCTTATGTGTTTATATGTGCTCGGGTATGTGTTTTTGGACGTGTCTAGGTGTTAGAAACTTCTGAAAAGTTCAAGTCAAAGGAGTTTAGCTTGGAAGTAGTTTAGGTGATTTTCTAGACCCCATATTTTATATGTTTTTAAACATTTTGGGGCTGAAAATGCATGTAAAATGTTTTTAAAACTTTGGCATGTAAGACTGTATGCATATATGCTTTTATGTTGGTATTTTATGGATGTGCATGCTTTTTAAGGCATAGAATTGTTGTAAGAAGTTTTGAACATGTTAAGATGTTGTTTGGGACTGATAAATATATTAGAATTGTATAAGTTGGTGGTCATGCGCCCAAACAGGGCCCATGCGCCTGAAAAAATTTCTTAGAAAGTCTAAGTATATAAGGATGCGCCCAAAAAGTAGTCCATACGCCTAGAAATACCTTAGAAATTTCTAAGTGAAAGCTCGTGCGCCCAAATAGTGCCCATACACTTGAGAGGCTCATGCGCCTAAGTGTTGAAACACCTAAGTGAGGCTCATGCACCTCCATAGTGGAGAAACAACCAAACAGTCCTCATGCGCCCAACTCGTGCCCATGCGCCCAAACACTTAGAAAATTTTTTGAATTTTTAGGAAAACCAAAAATTTAGGGTTTGACCCCAGTTTGACTTATGGACTGTTTTGGCCTATTTTAAGCATAAATATGTAAGGGTCTATGAATAGAATATGCATGATGTTATGATGAATGTATGATATGCATATGTGTATGAAGTGTTATCTTTTAGTGATTTTCAAAATGTTTATATTATATTATAATATACGTTAAGTATTATGTTATGACTTTACATAGTATGATGAATGAATGAATGAATGAATGAATGAACGTAAAGTATAACGTAACAAAGTAAAAGATAACAAAGATGAAAAGTGAACCGTAATGAAAGAAAGAAAAGTCTTGCAAGCAGGATGATAGGAGGAACACAACTCATGAGAGTTGTCCGCTCAACTGTGTGTTTTATTGCGCACGATTTTGGCTAACCCATGAGGGTTCACACACAGGGGATCAGTCTTGGTGACTGATCCATAGTACGAAATAGGATCCTTATCATTCGACCCTGGAATTTATGAGGCTTTGTGCCCGGAATGGAGGCTTTGGGCCACGGGCTTTGTGCCAATAGTGATCAGGCTTTGTGCCCGGAATGGTGGCTTCGGGCCATGTTGGGGGGAAAGCTTGATAGGATGTAGAATTAGTACGAAACGAGCAAAATGATAAAGTACAAAACAAATGATAACGAAAGATAGTGATAAAGTACTAAACAAACGATAACGAAAGATAGTGATAAAGTACGAAACGAACGAGAACGAAAGATAGTGATAAAGTACGAAATGAACGATAACAAAAGATAGTGATAAAGTACGAAACAAACGAATAAGTGAGATATGGAATAAAGAATAAGGTTATGCCTTGTTATATGTACGATGAATGCTTGCGTACGAAAGAAAAGAAAATATTTTATTCTATGAACCGTATAAAGTATTTTGATACTTACAGAAGTAGAACTCACTCAGCAACGCTGACTTTTATGCATTTTCAGTTGGCAGGTAATGTTGCTGAGGATGGCACATGTGGAGGCTACTCGGCAGGGCAAGACTGGCATCCATCCACTCATGTTATTATTGTTGTTTTGTATTGCAATTAACAAATGTTTTCTTTTGTAACTAACATTGTTGTATTGCATAACAACATTAATTTATTAGTGAAATGAATGGGCTTTTGTTAATGTAGTTCCGCTGCAAGGTTTTATGAAATATATATTATTATGTATGTTTAGTGCTATGAATGACCAACTGTGAGATGCCCGGGAACGGGGCCTTACAAGTTGGTATCAGAGCTAAAGTTTAAGTGAACTGTGTAAAATATTTTCAAAACCTAATCTTAAACTGAGAATAGGACTAAAAGGAAAGGGATGCCAGCCCGAGTAGCTACGCGCCATCAGGTGTTTCTTTACTAACGATAACTGGAGTTATGTGCGTGTGCTATGCGATTATTTGCTTATCGTAGATTTAGATACTGATGTAGTCAGGATAGGAAATGCTTGGGGTGTGAAGAGTAAAGTAAGTGGCTAATCACAATTGGCCACTGTAATTAGGGACTCATTATACTTAACATAAACTGAGCTATTCCTTGACTGATCGTGTTAGTGTTTGAATCTTATAGTGTTTAGGGAATGGCTGGAGGTAGATCATCTAAGGTCTCTAGGGGTGGAGTATAGGGAGGATGTG
>BJCN01317427.1:0-21784 GCA_018326445.1 Flaveria brownii
GCTTTAGTGCCCAACGTCATGTTACTAATGCCTTACCGAACTGGTTTGTAGACTCCAAGGCCACTGCTCACATGACATCCACTACCGCCAATCTTGACTCATCGGCCACATATACGGGTATTAATCATGTTGTCTTTGGAATAGTAAATAGATACTAATTTCTCATGTTGGAATTCTCCCGTCATTAAAAAATTGTCTTGATTGGATGTTCTTGAGGTTCCATATCTCACCAAGAATTTGCTATCTATTAGTAAACTAACAAAGTATTCCCCAATTGATATTACTTTCTCTAACACTTTTTTTAACATTCAGGACCACAAAAAGAATGGAGGTTCTAGCACAAAGTCGATGTGAAGATGGACTTTAAATCCTTGAGCAACGACAACATGACTTGACACCTTGAGCAACCACAACATTCGAGGCTTAGTATAAATGACATGGTTTTCAAACCTATAAGCCTAATAAGCATTAATCGTCTTCGTTTAGAAGTCTAGGAGGTTTGGTCTTATGCTAATCTCAGTATCTAAGCTTAGTGAAGCAGTAATATTCAAAATATTAAAAAATCCATTTCTAAATTTGGAATTGAACTTTGAAAATTTTGCGAATACTTATCGAAAATAATTGTATTTTGTGATATCAGCAACATTTCACGTGAAATGCTTAGTTTTTGCTTGAGTTCATCTTTTTAAACAAGTTTCTTTTGGTCAATTTCATTCAAAATAGTCAATAATTAACTTCTCAAATAGTTTAGAGACTATATTAGATCTTAACTCAGTTCAATTAGGTTCAAGTTTGCACCTAATTGTCACTGCTTCATTTCAATTAAACCATTTTTCAATCTAATTCTTCCCAAAGTTGAAAAAGTTCTTATCAACCATTTTAACAGCCTTTCAATCACCGCAAACTCAATCAATTGACATTCTAACTTCAAAACAAGCTTGATTCTTTGTACAATCTTCGTATTAAGACTAACCAAAAATTGATCAAGAGCCCCTTATGCTATGATACCAATTGTAAAGTTTAGTATTTTCACAATATGATCGATCTTGATCAACAAACACATAATAGATGTTGATCGGATTGGTTAATCATTTCACACAAGACACGGGATTTCAAGGACAATGATATATATAACTTTTCATCTTATATTCCACTGATAATAAACTTTATAAAATATGGAAAATGATCAAGTGTTACAAGAAACAAACAAAAACATCTATTTATACTAATTTAATATTCTCGCGCGAAAGCATCATGATCTCATGCGAAAAGCCGAAAACTACAAGTTTTTGCATGAGATGTTTTTGCATCTTCAAAAAATAAATTTTGATTTCCCGAACCTCTTGGTTTGATTTTTATATTTTGATTTCTCAAGGCTCTTGGTTTGACCTCTATATCTTTTTTGTTATTCTGCTATCTCTTTAACACCATTAAAACTTGACAAACCTATTTTAGATATTCTACTAGGCTATCAACGTAACGGTTACTTGACCCCACATATTAACTTTTCTATACTTTATATTATTAGAATATTTTAAATTAATATACTTGTATTAATTACTATATTTTTTATATCATGTTGAATGTTGGGTTTTAAAAATGATGAATTGAATATATAGAGTGCTTTACAAAAACGGAATGGCAAATTTACGTTGGGCTATCCTACCTCTATAATATAATGACTTCTTAACCAAATCATGTAGCAAACATGTTTCCTTTATTGATAGAAAGTTTAAGCCTTGTCTCTTGTTTTTAAATATTGACTATGTATATTTCCCTTCATGTATTCAGACCCAAGAATGGGTACTTGTTCCCCGTGTTAAATTACGATCAATAGCATTGCAAATATTATGTGAAATAATTAATGTTGATAAATTTAGTTTGTTGGTTAACCCGACGTTGATAAAGGTCCCTGTGTAGTTCGGAGCTCTCTTAGTAAGCCTTTGTTTCCGGAAAAAGACTGGACATCCAGAAAAAATATCGAGGATGAAAACAAAAGAAGATTATATTTCATCCCCCGAAGACTTTGTTTCGTAATGAAAGAGTTTATGTTTGTATGTTATTCGGACATCTTTTTACGGGCAAATGCTAAATTGTCATGAAGATTTTAAGACGACATTAAGTTGTAAATGCGATAAATGGTTGATTATATTTATGTCTGCTGTAGTTTACCATCCATGTTAGGATTTGTTGTATTAATTCTTATGATCTTTTTATGAAATACTTCTTTAATGTTATCATTATATAGTTTTGTTTTAGTTATTAATTTTAAATGATGTTTGTCGTTGAAAGAGACAATAAGGTAAATTATAATTAAATGTATAGTTACAAATTAAAATTAATAGAGACCGTGAAAAAATTTTTATAGTTAAGTCATACACGGATACATTACATTAATAAACAAACAAAAGTAAAATTACAAAATTTTTAACGTACGGATTTCATGGTATGTGACGCCATACGTAAAACTCATTCGTCATGTAAAGTCACCAGTTGAAACATATATATTAATATTGACTTCAATTCTCATGGCTCGTTACACAACTTTTTCCAATAACAAGCAAACACTAACCTCTGAGTGACATTCAACAATACTAATGTGTGTAGGCCATACTTTAGTCTCCTCTATTATGAGTTGGTTTATTTTATATGTCTAAGTTGTCCTAATAAGAAATTTTATCCAATAAGTCATATACATTAGAAACACAATCAGAAATCAAATAGAAATAATGAAAAAAAATAAAAAAAAAGTAACGCCCGGAATAAAAAAAATAAAAATAATAATGGAGAATTACCCCTAAAAATTTGGAAAATATTGAAAATAATAAGAAATTTTATCCAATAAGTCATATACATTAACTCAGATTTAAGAAAGAACGGATAAATGAAATGATGAATGCACTCATAAGTATCGCAGATGATTGATACATGTTTTAGTTAAGTACATATGTACATTTATAACAAAAACACCTAACTTTCTATTTTTCTGCAAATGTATTCATATTTTACTATCAACCCAAAGTATGCATTCATATTTTTCTTTCAACCTTGCAACCCACAATAAAACCGACTCAATGGGAGCAAGCATATTGCAAATTGCAGTACACATATATAAGTGTGGAAATTCATAATGTCCCTTCTGATCTTTTCATCTCATGATCAATAATGTGTAGATAAAGAAAATAAGAACAAAATAATATATAGAATCCTTTTGATTAGTGATGCGGGCCCAAATGTTGAAGAGCGGTCTTACTTTTTTTGGAGGCCCAAGAACGTGATTCACGAAAATGGGCTTAACCTGGGCTGTGAGTCTCTGTTTCTGACGTGCTACCAGTCAAAACGACCGCAGAAACGAAGGCCACGTTATGGAAACCGGCCGTAGGCGGGTTATCCCGTTAATT
Organism: Flaveria brownii; assembly: GCA_018326445.1. Lineage (NCBI taxonomy): Eukaryota > Viridiplantae > Streptophyta > Magnoliopsida > Asterales > Asteraceae > Flaveria > Flaveria brownii. The sequence goes on from BJCN01317427.1 coordinate 3,402, forward strand.
TTCTAAAATAAGGCCAAATGGGCTTTTGGGCCACTTTTATGTTTTTTCTAGTTTTCGAGTTTGTTTTGGGCTTTTGTTTGGGTCTAGGGTTGCTTGTTTTAGGCCCATCCAGCATGTTTGATTTATTATTTAAGTTCAGTTTCTGTAATGTAGAAGGACACACTTGATATTATTGAGAATTAAGAATTCTGTCTTTTCAAATTCGTGATTCTTGGTCGAATTTGGGGGTTTGGGTGAAGAACTTCACGGGTATTCGCAGAATCAACGTGATATTACTTCGATTCGTTCCGTGCGCTACATCAATTAGTATTATATAGATAAAGTAAAATTGTAGCTTAAACTTATACGGAGGTTTTAGTGGATGATGTATGGAGAAGATGAAAAACATTTTTGATTCTTTTAATGTGAAACTAGAAAAGTTCTCCGGTGCATTGTGCCGGAATGGTTTATAACCAAAACCAGTAACCTATACAGAAGTGGTTTTAAACGGTCTCATATGACTAACATATACAAATGAGCATCTTCCCACTTAGACAAAGCAGGATTGCTAGTCCGGGATTTATAAATACATATCAAAGACCTACATTGTCAGTCAAAGATGGTCTTGCGTGTTGTGGTGTTTGTGGGGTCATTTTGCCTGCCATGGTGATGCTTGCTGAAGATGGTTGTCGGCGCACTTGACTTGTTTTGTTAAGTGTGGGTGTATGCATGGATGTATGTATATGCACATGGACTCACTAGTTATTGCATCAAGAAGACGTGAAAGCTTAGTGGCTTTTTATTGTCGTTCTAGGCGCATCGGATGACCCACATAAAGGTCCACCTACACCCTCAGCCAATGTCAATGGCTTACGCTTTAAAAACGGACAATTAGACATTTTTAACCATGAGATGCAATGTGTAAAACACATATACATGTGTTGTTAATATATATATATATAGGTAGAGGTTCAACTAAGAATAATTAGTTGCCTAAGTTGCCTAAGAAGGAATAAGGGGATTACATGTGGCACTCTTCAAATTAGGGTTAAAGGGGCATTATGGTCCTAAAACACACTCATTAGTCCCTTTTGTATTTAATCAAAATGCAGCACAAACTCATATTCTTCTTCTTCTCAAACTCATTAGCCATTCGTCGGAGCTTCCAACACCATAACCCACTCTTCAAATACCCACTTAATATTCTTCTTCTTCTTCTCCAGGCATAAGCTAAGCAATGGAGCCAGACGTGAGCATGGAAACCTGTTCGATGATCCGCATCGTGGTGATCCCGATCGGAGCAATCCACCCGAACCACTTCCGAAACTACGTGGGCATGCTCAGCCGCCACCGGAGCGTCGAACTCTCAGGCATAAGCTCCTTCTACACCAAACACAAGAAATCGCCCTTCCCCCAACAGCCCTGGGACTCCGGCACCCTCCGATTCAAATACGTCGTCGGAGAATCTCCGCCCAGCCCCTGGGACGATTTCCAAGCCTACCGGAAGATTCACGCCGTTATCGGAATCTGCCATTGTCCCTCTTCTCCCGATCTCGAAACTGTTGTTTTGAGCTTCCTTGAGGCATGCAATCGCTACCCTTCCTCGTTTGTTCAACGCTGTTTTGCGTTTTCTCCTGCCGATTCTCAGGTTGAAATTCCATTTGTATTTCTTCATATATATGATTTTTCATTTGGATTGATGTGTGTATATGGTAGTGAAACCCTAACGTAAGCACCCAATGCTTTTTGTTCAATTGAATTGGGGAGTCAGAGTTAAAGCTGGATCGGTGATTCATATTATATTACGTCGAAAATTTGTATTTGTATCATGAGGTTGAATTGAAGTTTGAAAGTTGAAACAGATGATTTTGATCTTTACAAGCAATACGGGAAAACAGTTTATTGATTTATGAAAACAGTATCAGCTTTTAAGTAGTTATAATAATTAATAAGCAATGCCAAACACCCTTTTAGGTTATATGGTTTCTTGATGTTTATTGCAGCTGGAGAAACAAAGTAATAAACCAAGTAAATTGGTTCTATTTCCTCCTGCTGATCAACGAACTCAAGAATTTCACTTGCAAACAATGATGCAAGATATTGCTGCTTCACTTCTGATGGAGTTTGAAAAATGGGTTCTTCAAGCAGAATCGGGTGCGAGCCTTCTGAAGACGCCGTTAGATTCTCAAGCCAGTCTAAGTGCAGAGGAGGTTTAAATTTTAGGTGTCCTAGTGATTATGTTTATTTCTTTATTTTACTTGTATATAATCAAGGATGCCCTTAAGAACAGCAACTTATCGGAATTTTATCATCAGCAATTTTTCCACGCAATCAAAGCGAAAAAAAGGAGGAATGCCCGGGCCCAGAAAGCCATAGGGGATTATTGTCTACTTGCTGGATCTCCTCTTGATGCTAATGGTCATTATTTTACTGCTTTAGAACTCTCTAGAATGATTGGAGATTATTTCTGGTATGCTGGTGCATTAGAAGGTGGTGTTTGTGCTTTTTTGGTAAGCTTATTAAACATTCAGTGGTGCAAAACATCACTTAAATCTAGATTCTTTTATATTTGGACTCGGTAATTATAATCATTCTTCTTAAAATGTGCTTTTGTAAGATGGGTAAAGCCGGGGAGAAAGATCCTGGTTTAGTGGAAGAGGTCAAGTACCGATACAATGGTGTCATCATGCATTATCGCAAGTCAATTATGCAAGAAAATGATCAAAGGTACCTTGCAATATAATAGGAAAAAATGAAAGAAATAAAATTGTAACATATCGCAATATACCCTTGTTTTACCAAAGTTTACCCTGTCTAAAAGTAGGTTATCTTTATTCGTGCTAAAGAAATATACGTTCTGTGGAAAAATATGTATACACTGTAAAGTATGGTGCCTTTTTTTATTTACATTTTCCCCAGTATAATATTTTGGGGTTGTCTAACTATAATATACTGCAAGGAAAACTATATTATTATCACACTTTAATGAAAAAAATAAGTTACTTTTATATATTGGATAACAAAAGTTATGTTGAAAATTTTATTCAAGTCCTCATGATGTAAGGCAGTGAGGTGAAGGGCATCATTAGTCAACAAAATTTTTTACATCATGAATATCATTTTGATGGATATATTTTGTAGGGTTTCACCTCTTAGCTTTGAGCTTGAAGCTACTTTGAAGTTGGCAAGATTTCTCTGCAGGTACATAATTTAAAAGACAATTATTTGCATCGCTTTGGGATCAGTGTAAGATCCAAGTTTTCTTTTCTCATTTTTTCTTGACATGTTCATGTATTGGACAGACCAGAAATGGTTAAGGAGGTAGTTGACTTGTTGACCAACGCCTCAGATGGAGCAAAATCTTTGATTGATCCAAATGATAGACTGATATTGTATGTCGAAATAGCTCGTTTATTTGGAAATCTTGGTTACCATAGAAAAGCTGCCTTTTTCTCCAGACAAGTGGCAAAGTTATATTTGCAACAACAAAATAATTTAGCTGCTTCTAGTGCCTTGCAAGTATTGACAATCACTACACAAGCTTATCGTGTTCAAAGTAGAGCTACCATTTCCATACACAATGCTTCCAATGTGAGTTATAACTTATAACGCCATTTACTTTAACTTGGATTTGTTTGTGATAATTGATGCTTGTTCATATCAATTGAGATTAATTAATATCAGTAAACCTGTGGTGCTTTATGAGACCTGCTTTCCACTTATGGAGTGAGACATGAAATGCTTATCCTTTAACAATAGTGGTGGTAGTTTCGACTAATTTGCATATGAATATGTTCATACAGGTTATCTATTGTCTTAATGGGTCAAATGGGGAATTAAAAAAGTTTAAAAAAAACACGGGTTAAATGGCTCTACCTAGTCAAAAGGGTCAGCATCCATCTGCATTTGTAATCCATATAACCTCGTAAATCATTTTTTAATTCAAACCATTAGATTTTTATCGAGAATATATTTTTGGTTCAACCAAACCCAACCAATACAAAAGTTACTAATTTTGAGTTTTAATACCCTGTAAATCGTTTTATTGATAAACTCATATCATTATCCAACTAGTGTTTGTTATCATATTTGACAGTAAGTATATTTATTACAAAATTAAGATTTTTGAACAAATAAATGTTGACATCTTGGGTTATTCCAACATGTTTCGACCCATATAATAAGTACATTTTGACATGTTACACCCTCCCCCCCCCTCTCTCCCCCCAAACCCCCACTCTGCCCACCCGTCTATGTCTCGCTCTAAACAACAACCCTCATGGATAACCTTGTATAAAGTTTTGGCGGGAACCCAGTTTGACATGTTACCCATGTGCTGACCACTCTATTTTGCATCAACCTTTCTGTGTAGTATAAACTAATTTCAATTTCTCCACTGTATGTAAGTTCAGATTCTTGCATGAACTTTAATATAGATTATGTGACTGTACACACTTTTTATTCATATTATTGTGCTAGGAAACTGGTATTGATAATGGAAAGATGCATCATCAATTGGTGGTATCTTTGTTTGAATCCCAATGGAGCACATTGCAGATGATTGTTTTAAAAGAAATACTTTTATCTGCCGTTCGTGCTGGCGATCCACTTGCAGCATGGAGTGCTGCTGCCCGTTTACTAAGATCTTATTATCCTTTAGTTACACCCCCTGCCCAAAATGGACTTGTAACTGCCCTTATTAATTCTGCTGACCGCCTTCCTTCTGGTACTCATTGCCCTGATCCTGCTTTACCTTTCATAAGGTACTACATGCAAATGCACAAATTACATTATTTTTACACAGGGAGGTGATTTATACACCACCTAAAGAGATCCAGTAACAAGTAAAAACCTTGAAAGTTATAAAATTTAACTTTTTCATAATGTTGCATGTTTCCTTTTTCTTTTATAGAGGGAGGGTATATTGGTAAGTTCAAATATTTGGTGGTGCATTGATGTGTTTTAACGGTTTACATGTCAATATATCACCTCTTCTTATATAATGCTACTTGCATAAAAGATAATCAACTTCACTCAAGTTTCCTTTCTAGGCAATAAAAGGTACAAACTTCAGAAAGTTTCTAATTTTTTTCATTTTGGGTGGATAGTGGCTAGCTTAAAGTTATTTCATTTTAGGTAGGTGGGTGCCCGAATTAATATATGAGGGAAAAATACTATTTTACCTAGAATAGAATTTTGATGAAAGTTAATTGCTCCTTCACACAATTAGCCCTTTTATATAAAGGGCAACCTACAAGAAAATGCATTCTGCTATGTACGTCTTATCCATATATGTTCTTTTCTTTTTTAACTATTCAATGCAACACACGTATCATTTTAACTGTTTAATGCAACCTGCTTACATTTTTTTTACATTTAATATTACAAATTGCATACTTCCGTAAGAAATGGTGAGTATGTTGCATTAAATAGTTAGAAACAAGTTAAGCTGCATACATCAAACAAAGTGAACAACACACTGCATTTCTTGCACTTTGCCCTTATCTAAATATCTTTTACCTAAACTGACATCACTAAATACCATTTCTGATTTCCCAGGTTACATTCATTTCCTCTCCATTCATCACAAACGGATATTATAAAACGAAATCCAAAACGAGATGATTGGTGGGCTGGAGCAGTTCCTTCAGGACCATTTATCTATACACCATTTACCAAAAAAGATTCAACCTCCACCGCTAAACACAACCTGATCTGGGTTATCGGGGAACCTGTACAAGTGTTAGTGGAATTAGCGAACCCGTGTGGGTTTGACTTAGTAGTCAATAGTATCTACCTGTCAGTGCATTCCGGAAACTTTGATGCGTTTCCTGTTACTGTTACCCTAAATTCTAACTCTTCCAAAATACTTAGTTTATCAGGTGTACCAACTAAAGAAGGCCCAGTAAGTATACCTGGATGTATTGTTCATTGTTTTGGTGTAAAGACTGAACATTTATTCAAAGATGTTGACAATTTAGTCCTTGGGGCAGCACAAGGGCTCATTATTTGTGACCCATTTCGTTGCAGCGGGTCAGTAAAACTGAAAAGTATAACCATTCCTAATATTATAATCATACCTCAACTGCCATTGTTGGTTTCACATGTTATTGGTGGCAATAGTTCTATCATACTATATGAAGGTGAAATTCGGGATGTATTTATTAATTTGGCCAATGCTGGTATGGTCCCAGTCGAGCAAGCACATATTTTAATATCAGGGAAAAATCAACATTCTGTTATTTCTGTTGGTTTTGAAACTTTAAAATCTGCATTACCGTTAAAACCTGGTGCTGAAGTGATCATTCCTGTGACTTTGAAAGCATGGGAAATCGCATCAGATGGAAGCAGCCCCATGTTGTTAATATACTATACAGGTAAAGTTTGACTTTTTTTTTTAAGAATAAAAGGCTCCGATTCCTTTACTCTAGGAATAAACGTCAAAGTTCTCAAATTTTATTTTTGAAGTAGCCTACTTTTGAATTTTTTTGTTTAAAGTTAATTTGACCCTCAGCGGTAACTTTTGACCATGATGATTTTTTTTTTGACATAGCTTGACTGAGATCTGATTACCTTGAAATTTCTTTTTCAAACTTTGATGTTTTTATGACCTGATATAATCTGATACACAAAATCACACCAAACTCGGTTACTGTTTAATTCCCTTGTCCCCTTTTTCTTTAATGAGGATTTTATGTTATTTGAGTACAAGACTACAAGGAAATACATCAAAGTTTCAGAAGTCTGGTTAGGGTAACCAAGTTTGAAAAATTGTTGATTTAAGATAATCTGACTAACTGTGGTAATTCTGATTATATTGACTTTTTCTGATCTGAGGTTATCTTAAGTTAATTATCTTTAATCAAAAAGTTTCATACTTTGATGATTTTTTCCTTGCCTAATTATTTCCTTTGTCAGGGCCTAGTGAAAACTATGGAGAGCCTCCTCCAGATGGTGGTATGTTGCCACCAGGTCGCCGCCTAGTCACCCCCCTGAACATCTGTGTTCAACAGGGGTTGTCTTTCATGAAAGTCCGTCTGCTGAAAATGGAAATCCCTGCTAAAATTCCTGAAAATGTGCTGGATAAAAAAACAGATAAACTGGTGAAAGTCGACCCGTTTGGGGGAAGTTGGGGCCTACGGTTTCTTGAACTTGAATTACATAATCCTACTGATGTTGTGTTTGAGGTCAGTGTCTCCGTCCAGCTGGAAAATACAAATAATGAAAATCATTCAGAATTCACTTACCCGAAAACAAGAATAGACAGAGATTATACTTCTCGAGTACTCATACCATTGGAGCATTTTAAGTTACCTGTCCTTGATGGTTCTGTATTACTTAATAATAATTCACAATCAAATGGAGGTAACAATACAAAATCTGAACTTAATGCTTTAATCAAGGATATGATTTCAAAGATTAAGGTGAGGTGGCAATCGGGCCGAAACAGCTATGGAGAATTACATATTAAAGATGCAACACAAGCAGCCCTTCAATCATCAGTAATGGAGGTTTTGCTACCTGATCCTTTGACCTTTTCTTTTAGGCTTGCTGAAGAAGTTGGCCTTGAAGATTCAGTCAGAGAAATGGAAGGTTATGTTTTGACTAATTACATGACTGCCATGGAAGTTAGAATTAGAAATAACACTAAGGATTCAATCAAAATGAGTCTTAGTGTTACATGTAGAGATGTAACAGGTGAGAACTGCATTGAAGGCAACAATCCTACAGTACTATGGGCAGGTAAGACTTACCTATATGCACTACTTGGATCTTAGAAAAGGTAAATTGCATAAAAAGTAACCGTTTTCAACCATAAAAACATTAAAAAAAATGTAACAAACTTTCTAAAATTTCAATTCAAGATAAAACGAACTTTTAGAAGTTTTGATTTAGCATGCTCTGAACAGGTTACGTGGTCAAAATGATGACATGGCAGCTGACGTGTGAGTAACTTTGACCATGTTAACTTTTATCTCAATGCGCCACTGATATTGCATACTAAAACAAGCCAACTTACCAGATCACCCTAAATAAAATCTTTTCAAAGTTTGTTACCTTTTAAATGCATCCGTTTTCCCTTTGTGGCTCCCATCAGTTGTATTCCCACATCTGGTGGAACTGATCATATCTTTATCTACAAAGCATCATGTAAGCAAGACCTAAAAATAAAATATTAAATATCTAAAAAGTAAAGCAATTAAATTTTGGCATCTTTATACATAACTTGATATCTCTTGTTTAACAATGGTTGTTTCCACAGGTACTTTAAATGGTGTAAAGGTAGACATTCCTCCTCTTAAGGAAATCAAACATCCATTTTCTCTTTATTTCATGGTTCCGGGTGAATACACATTGTTAGCTGCTGCAATGATAGATGACCCGAATGACATTCTGCGGGCTCGCGCTCATTCTGCTTCTCCTGACGAGCCAGTTTTCTGTAGGGGCCCACCTTATCATGTTAGAGTACGTGGTATCGTCTAAAGTCTTAATATTTTTTTAACTACATTCATCTTCATATGTTAAATCTTTGGCTGCATATAATTTTAACATCACCAGTCATAAATATGGTGACATAGCCTGAAGCCCGTTCGATTAGCTTGCCACAGCTCACCGAGTGGGCAGATGGAAGAATAAAAGAAAAAAAAATCGTTCTTGAACTTCTTCTTTCACTTTTTCTGCTTCATTTTTTCATTCTTTTTTTATATTCTTCAGATTATAGACTGTTTCAGGAACTAGGATTGTTGATGTTAAGTTCTGCAGTTGTTTGGGACATGAAATTGTTTCAATTTTATAAAGGTCTTTGTTCAAATCAAGTATAATGGCCAGTTTATGGGGTAGTAGATTTGATTAGACTCTAGTCTTCTTTCTTGTTTGGTTTGTAAGACTTTGTCTTTTAATGTCTGTATATTTTATATGATATTGAATAACATCAAGTATAGATTGTCAAAAGAAAAACAAATATTACCGGACTCGTCTTAGAACGTCACCCAAGGCAATTAACACATAGTTCTACCCAGTATCACACAACACTCGGATCTTAACCTGGCATTCCCTGGTGATCGTTGTGGGTTGGCACCCAAGTTGTTTACTTGGAGAGGATCGAACCGGCTCTTCACTAGAGGAAGGTACAGCCCAACTATGAAGTACATCAGCAGATGTTACAATAATACGTAGATGACTTTTGGCTGGTACAACCACTCGATTGTCCACTTCTAATAAACGTAATTGACCCAATTCTAGATCATCTTCTGGAATCGTATAACTGTCAAAAGTGAGTGACTGTTCATCGGAACTGTTATAGTCCGAATACTCACAAGGTTGGGTCGACGCCCGTCTCCCCCCAAGCTGTACTTTCAAGTTTCCTCGCAAAAAGCTCTCCACGTCCTACCACCTGACAACCTAGAGAGGTTAAGTATTGGTAGTTAATATCTCTGCTTTTGGTTACTTTGAATTTCCTAGTTTCAACTAAGAGTTCATATTCTATTAAACCGAACCACCCAAATCAAAGCAAGTTAGTTGGTTCGATTGATTTATCTGGTTTGACGGTCTAACAGTTGGCAAATGGTTTAAACTAGGAATTGGACATTTAACTACTTAATTGTTAGCAATTTATAACAATATAATAAATATTGTTAATAGAAACCCAGACATGGTATATGTTACAGTAGAGTAGAATCTGTCGTTTAAAAAAAACAAAATGGGTTCAAATGACAAAGTCGGCTAGTTCAGCCTCTATGAAAACTTAATTAGCGATTAGACAATTTTTTTTTTTTTTTTGAAAACCGGTCGAAGTGGACTGTGGACATCCCTCATCTTCATTAACACTTGACAGCCTCTTTGGTTTTATCCGGTTCGTAAATTCAATCCTACCGGTCTGACTAGTGAAAGAGTGGTTGGGTTTTTTAAATCATCTACAACAGTTGATCTAATTAGAACCTTCAACCTTAGGTTGAAGAAGAAAATGGGCCTAAAAAGTTCACACTTAGTTTCTTAGGTCGGCAAACGGTGTCGTATCGTGTATAACAAACTACAGACCTTGCTAGAAGCATCCATCTTCTCTCCCACAGGCCTCAAAACCGGAAAGTTGTGGTCACCGTCGTCGACATCAATTCCGCTAAACAACCAACCAAAGCATGGTTAGTACGTACGATTTCATCTCTTAAAATCCTAATCATAATATGATTTTTTACACACTAAGCTAGCTTCATGATTGCAGGAACAACAAAGTCCCTCAATCGAAAACTGCTTGAAGCTATTGAAAGGAGAACGAGACGAACAGCGTCTCGCCGGTCTCCTTCTCGCCACCAAATTCTGTAAAAATGACGATTTAGAGTCCATTCTAAGGGTTTACAATGATGTCGGCAACACCTTTTTGGACCGCCTTCTGCGAACAGGTTTATTAATCAACCGAGAGACTTAACCCCAACTTTGATAAATTCATTATATAACCACCTGATTTTCATCTTCATAATCGTGTTGGGATCGATCACATATCCAGACACTTCATTACATATGGTTTGATTCTGAATGTTTCTCTACTTTAGTTGTTAGTTCCATTGTTGGATGTGAACTGATAGGGCTTTTAACGTAACGTATTTGAAATTTATGATTCTTTTGTTGAGGTCAAGGTGTCTTAACTCCGTGTTCTTTAATTTTATATATGTATATTATTCTCGGACAGGGATGGGTAAAGGAAGCTCAACTGGTAATCGTCGAGATAACCAGGATGCTTACTTACAGCTATCTGTTACTATTTTGGCTGCATTCTGTCGGTTTTCTAATATTGCTTCTTCAGATGATATGGCCAACAAGATTCCACTCATGCTGGAAATTCTTTCCAAAGAGTAATCATTTACAAATGACTTGGTTCTGTTATCTTTAATCAATAAATTAAGTGACTAAACAATATTCTTTTTATGTTATTGTTTATTTTCTGAAATTTCAGATTAGGACCACCACTTGTTGAAGAATGCTTTGAATTTCTGTACTTGGTGTCAACAGCCCACAGTAATGGGGTTCAAATCTTTTACAAGTCCGGTGGCATGACCACTTTAGCTTCTCAGATGTCAAATTTACCGGATGGTATCTTTCTTTTAAATTATGACCTAAGTGTTTAGTCTTAACTTCAAGGTTTGAAAATCCGGAGATGGACTTAATATCCTTAAAACATATTTAGGTTCGCATGCAATAGAGATAGGGATAAAACTCCTTCAATTGACCATAAGTCAACTTCCCCTGGACACGATCATAAAAGAGTACTGTTCAGAATTGGCATCAGTGGTAAGCTCATAAATCACTGTAAAATCATAGATTCTTCCATGATAATTTCATTATTGAATGTTATTAATTAATATGATATTCCGTATTCATGAGACATGGGTTCATGTTGCAGGTTACAGTCCTAGCAAAACAGTTTGCTTTGTCTCACAATGCTTTGAAATTTGAGGCACTTCATCTTCTATCAATGATCCTACACTCAGTATATGCTGTATGTATATTTTATATTAAGTTTATCCAAAATATTTTTTTTATTTCATTATTTCACATCATCACTTGCAGACGATGTAACCTAAAAGGCACTTTGCTTTGCGTGGTACTATCAGGCACCTGTACATGAAACTCTTCGTGCAATGAGCAACAAAAGTTGGACAGCCTATGTGCGTGTAGGTGTTGTTGCAGTTTTACAGAACCGTGTTGGTAAGTTTTGAAGTTATTATATGTTTGATTAATCATTTTTTGACAACTTGCAAATTAAATATTTATCTTTAATTCGTACAACAAAAATGTGGCGTGCGGACTTTTTCCCTACATGTTTTAAGAAAATATGTAAATATTTGCCAAGTTATTCACACTTTATAATCCTCTAAAAGATGCTTACATTTATTAAGATTTCATAACAATTTCCAGGCTTCAAATTGTAGTTAAAAAAAGATGTTATCTTTAAAAGTGGAGTCAAATAATACTGTTTGCATGTTTATAAGCGCATACACTTTCTTCTAAAATTTCAAGTGAGACAAATTCCTATGGTTTTAAGAAGTTATTGATCCTTTTTAAGATTCTATCTTTTATATGTTTACAAATGTAAACCTGACAAAAACTTTCATCTTCTTAAGACCATGTAGCATATCGTATATTTGTTGTATCATAACAGTAAGGGGGTGTTCTTTTATAATCTTTTATTGATCTATGAATATCATTGAAATTGTATCCAGCGCCAAATCAAAGGCTTGAAGCTCTTATTTTGGCCGAGTCCCTCATGTGTATTGCCGGTGAAGGGTGGCTTATTGAGCAAACAAAGTTACCTGGCATTCCAGATTCTATTCCGGCTGACAGGTATGCAGGCCATGTTAATATGCAAACGCATTTTTATCCAGGGCACCAAGTACTTTTTCTTTACCTCGGCTTCATCATTTTGCCAGGTGTACATTGCTTGTTCTAGAAACTTCTAGGGTGGAAATTGCGGTTCTTCTTAATGACTTGGCATATTTAAAATACGAGAAATCTAAAAAAGCATTAGATGGTGAAACTGTTATTGTAAAGCAAAGAAATCTTGGCATTGCATTTTCTTTGGTGGAAAAGATAATTAAATTGATTTCAAGTGTTGCTGGAGATGAAGGTATGTAACTTATTGTATTTCAGCAACTTTGGAATGTTTAAATATGACATTTTAGTGTTTTAATAATATAATATTATGAAATGCCAAAGGATATGTGATTTCAAACTTTTAGAAGGATAGATACGAAAGTGCCCCTTTATACTTATTTTCTACTATTTTCTTAAATCTTGTTTTGTCCTGCCACTTTAGGGGCACAATCCATCAGCAAGACTGATCTGAAATTAATTTTAGGGGTTCTTGTTGCCACATGGTCAAGTAGATTTTGATTTCGTTTCTTATTTACAGGTAATATCATTAGTGAGATAAAGTTCACAAAGATCATCACTGGGCTTAATGAGACAATTGGTGTGATCTTAGAGTATCTTCGAGATGGCAAGGTATTTAATTTGAATATTATTTCACATGTTCAAGGTGATGTAGCACCTATATATGAATAATTATAACATATTTGCAGGATCATGGACAACATAAAGGGAATGATTTTCTAGCTTCAGTGAGGATAGTTGGAAGGTAATCGTCATGTCATTTTATTTTTACTTTTTTTATTAATCTCGCTATATTTTTTATATATACGCTTTTGGTTACCCTCTTCTTATGGTTCTGCAGTTACCTTGCTGAGACTCCAGCAGCATGCAAGGATAAAGTTATGGAACTTTTAGGGTACATGGTTTCAATTCAGGGTGAAGATGAACCTAGGTTTGTCTATTTTGCTATTTCTTATTTATTTAAATAGTAGTTCTACTATTTATTATATTTGGTTATAATTTGAAACTAAATTTCATAAATGTGATTTGTCAATGGTAGCCCCTTCTCTTCAGTTTGCTTCTTGCTTCCAATGCTATGCCAAATAACGATGGAGGCCGATGGATGCCAACTCGTGATCTCTTCTGGGGCATATAAAGCAGTAAGTTATTATCTTTAGTGAATACTTGTTAATACGAGATGTTCTTTAACTGACATCATGAAATGTAGCATATGCTTCTTATTGATTAATGTTGATTGAATATAAAGGTTGTAGAATGCCTAATTAAGTTGCTTTCGGAAGATGCTGGTACATTGGAGGACAAGGGTCCCATTTTCTTGGCATGTGATACGATCTTAAATCTTCTTTTGAAGGTATGCTAGTTTCCAGTTTGACATAAAATGCTATCGGTATGATTAATATATTCATTGAATTGTGTACATGCTTTTTCTTTCTTATCAGAGAGAGCAGCTTCTGGTCCACTTGGATGATTCTTATTTTATCAGGCTGTTGGGTGTGATATCATCTTGGGCAGGTATTAGTTAAATTTTATTTATATCATTATTTTATATAATACTTTGTTTATTCATCTTAAGGCAGACTTCTTGCTTCTTGAGAACCTGTTCTGATTTAGGTGTTTTTTTTCCTTATTTTTTGTGGTTTTATGCTAATAATGGTGGTTCATCAGAGGATGCAGTTGACTGGTCTATTACCATGATGGCTGCAAGCATATGTGCCTTGATACTAGATTCCACATCTGAATCGGTTCTTCGGTGCAACCCACACTTCAACGGTAGTAAATTTATCAGTTTATGTCAGCTCATGAGGCGAAGTTTGGCTGCATATGGTAAAGTAAGTTGTCTAAATGTTTCTTCGATCATGAATATTACTCCCCAAGTTCCATGAAAAATGCAATAACTATATCTAGATTGGAAAAATATTATGGTACATTTATTTAGTAGCTAATTCTCTCTTTTTATAATTCAGTATACCGAGTCTGAGGCAGATCTTCATCAAATAGTCGTCTCAGGTATGCCAATTCATTATTACTGAATTAAGAATATTGTCTACCTGCGCCAGCCCCTCCCCGGACCAGCGGGAGCTAAGTTAAGCACCGGGTACACACCTGCCATCAGTGGTCGAGGTGGCAATTTCACACCACTTGTAGGAAATTCATTATTATACTGCATCGCTAAAGATTATATAAAATGGAAACACAACAAACCTTTTTAAAATAGTTAATAAAAATAAAGTTTATGCAACATAGTTAGCAGGCTAATAATTTATATAATTCATAAGTAGAAAAGACAATGTTCACGGGTCACCCTACCTAGGTCAAAAGGCTTTAAGTCGCCCAAAGTGTGCATGAATCGTGTTTAAACTTCTAAGTCGGTTTATTAAAGCTTAACTTGTTATATAATAGTATTTTTTTTATAAACTCAAAAGAAAAGGCAAGATATTCAAGGGTCAACCCACAACTTGTTTTTATCATTTTGCATGGTACCCCTAACAGTTGCCAGCTCTGTCAGTGCGGGACCTAGACATGTGACTATGTGGTCTCTTAGTTTGCTTTCTAAAACTATATATCTTCTTGGTATGTTATGATACAAAAATCAGTTATAAAAGTGTTTGGGATTGGTTATCTCTGTGAGTGTGTGTAATAAACGTTTTTACGTAAAATTTTGAGTTACTTATATTTCTTTGGTTATGTAGGGTACTCGAGGTGGGCTGATCGCTATCCTCATATTAAAGCTGCTGTTGAAGGGAAGTAGTCAAGAAAATATTTTTGGGGAAAGTTTTAGATTTCACACAGTTGATGTTAATTTAGAACTTTGAGATATGTACTATTAGAGAAATTTATTTTACGTTTAGCTAAAGAGAGAATCTTTAGGCTCTGATTTTTTCAAGCTGATTGCCTGACTAGATATGTAAAGTGATATATACCTATGATGCTATCATACCATTATTCTCACAAACATGCCTACATAGTTCCAATTTGAAAACGAAAAAAAAAAAATCTTGCATTTTGACGCACTTCAGGATGCACTGCAGCACGGCTTGTTGCGGGAAGATCACTCCAACATGAAGAACAGCTGCATCTAAGTGGTGCAGCTGCCAGCCAAGCTGCCATCGTAGATGTGCAGGGCTAAGTACGCATGTGTTACTAATGGTCTTAAAGGGATGTTTGGGTCGCTAGATGTTTATTTCACAAAGTGGAATACTTGTCTTGTCTTTATTTGTTTACTGTTCTAGTATTTGGAAATGTAAAAAAAGAAGTTACAAATATAATTAAAATATTATTCTCTCACAGTTCAATTTACGTATCTCATGCAGTTGCAGATGGCAACCTCCACCTACCAGAAAACGTAGTTCATTTTTACACTTGGTTTCTTCTTTTCACATTAATACTCCATAGTCCCCTCCATAAAAGACAATCTAGAGGGTCAAGTTACAAGAAAGCTTCCCTGTTTGAATATCCATCCGATTAACATGAAATCAGACTGGTCAGAGATCACTGGACCCCCGAACCCTCCTGCAGTTCCACCAGCGGGTGATGGTCGAAAAAAGGACCATTGGAACAGTCAAAAAGTGGCTTCGGAGGCGGTGTGATTCGGCATGAACTCGTAGTGAGGCGTCAAGACAGGTGTTGGTGTGCATATGAGGCCTAGATGCCTAAGCATGAAAGTGGTGTGAAGATGGGGCACATGACAAAGGAGTGCAAAGGAGATGGAGATTTAGGAGGTTTTACTTTACGTTTATATTTTATATATCTTTTAAGTTTTAAACTAATCATCTCTCTTCGTTTTGCCTAATGCTCAATCCTTAACGTCTAGAGTGTGCCTTGCAACCTGTATTCCACAACCCAAAGACTTACCACAAATTTCAAAAACTCTTTGTGATCAAATTTGAAGAAATACCAAACCACTATTCATTCCATTATTTTTTAATATTATATAATTTATAATATGGTACAAATATCTTTTTTTAGTGGCGAACACCCTACTTCGAATGATAGGTGTTATCTTAATCGCACTCACCTATCCGTTTTCAGCCAGGACCGCATCCCCAACCCCTTCAGTAAGAAACCCACAATTGGAAAAAACCCCTGACTTAACTCTAATCATTTTTGCTTAAAGCGAGACTTGAACCCAATATCTTCTTATATTTACATTTCTTAAATGCCTTATCTTAACCACTTGAGTTAAGGATTAATGGTGTATATGTCTATGTAAACAATTACACACAATGATTGTGGTATTTGTTAAAACAATATTTGGCAATCCATTCAATAGTTGAGTCCGTTCAATAATTGAGCCGATGATGTATACTTAATATTTATTGAAACTTTTCAAAATAATTATACGAATATAAATATATAATTGTAACTGTATTTAAATATTAAAAAAAACAATGCAAACATGTAAGACACTATTCAATTCATTCTTAACATTTGTAACTGTATTACATATTTAGAGAAAACAATGCAAGTAAAACATTATTAATTTCGTTATTAACCTAAAGTAATATAGTAATAATAATATTAAAGTAACGAACTCCATCTTACGTTTTTTTGACACCTTCCGGTTCAAATTATAAAATTTAAAAGTCAAGCAATCGAGATGACAGGGCAAAGGACTAAAGCGACAGGAAAACAAAAAGTGCTAGTGGAGTGGTTTGACTTTCAAAAGTCAACCTTTATATTTTCAAACTAATTATATTTCAATTAATGATCCATCTTTTATGCATTTCCTTTGGCATCCAATCACTATGGGTAGTTTACTTTTCTGTAGAAAAAAAAGTATTTAAATGATTTATTCATTAGTGGTCAAGAAAAACATTCAAGTTATTTAAATCTGTAGAAAAACTATTAAGTTTGTATATTTATTAAAATAAACTAGGTTAATAACTCTTGTATACATGATTTAAGTATAATATATTGTTAAATATTTATTAATGAAGAGTAAGGAGCTATAAAACGTTATTTTAAAATTAAATATGAGGTGAAATTATATATAAGCAACCATTTTAATTAACAAACTTTTTTATTATTTTCCTAAACTTTATTTAAAAATTAATAAATATTTTGTTCTAAACAAACTGTTTTGAAAAAAAATGTTATTATAATAAAAATCTTTGTTGTTTTAAACTACGATTTTTCGATTATTTTCGTTTCATAAATATTTTTTTTGTCTTTTAAAAAGCTGCTTAGAAAACATTTGATTTATAAAAAAATCTCGTTAAAATACTTTGACTTTTAATTTTGTTTGTTGTTTAAACAACCACCTTTATTGGTTCTTGCAAACAAACAAACAATCCGGAGTCAAAATACTCTTAACAAAGAAAATATCCTTAAGAGAAAATCCATCTTGCAAATGAACAAATATTTAGATTGAGCCTTGTAAACCTTAATCGAAGCCACTTAGGAGATTCCAATATGCAAATCGACCACGATTGCTCACAGCCTCGTATGCCCCTTTGATTTCTCGTTTCAACCTCATGTATAGATTTTGTTTCTGGTTCGATCACTCCTAGTTTGGTTCACATAAAACCTGATCTCTATCTTATTTTTTCTTTTTCTTTTTTGGAACGATAGATCTATCCTACTACTATCCTAAATTACTCTAATGTAATATACTTTATGCTTATGTTTGAATTCAAGACCTCTCATCTAAGATGTAAGAGCAATATTTTACCATGTGGAGCGGTCCCAGATTGTCACTTGTTCTATGTCTGGTTGTGGTTTTTTGGATGCAAAATCAGTATGTATTTTGTTTAGTTGTAGAGTTTAAACTTAATTGATTCTTACTTTAAAAGTTTAGATCCAATTAATAGTTGTTTTCATATTATTGATACTCATTCATAGTTATGTCCACAACTGATCATTAGACTCACTTTTTTCAAATCTGGGACCAAACGAGTCAATGTAAGACTTAACTTTTAGTTCAGATGAATGTACTCATTTGGGCCTGTGGGAGTGTGGGCTATGCATATGGACCATCACCATATGGGGTAAATGGTATATGGCGTTTTTTTTTTTTTTTT
>BJCN01317466.1:7464-19319 GCA_018326445.1 Flaveria brownii
TATGCTTATGTGATGTATGGACTATATTCTGATTGTATGCTATTGCTTATGGATGTGTGTGATGTATGTAATATAATCTGGTTATTTGGCTTATGATCATGCATATGCATATACAAAACTCTTATGTGATGTATGTTTATGTGATATATGTACTATAAATTGTGTTAAATGAGCAAACGAAAACAAATCAAACAACAAAGACAAGATCAAGTGTTCTTTAACACTTGCTACTGAATCCTTTATTCAGTATCGAATTGAATTGATGACACATACAAAATGAAGAAGAAAAATGAATTGAAGTACATACAACTTGGAAAGATTCACGATTTATAAGCACATCTCGAATCCCCCTTTCAAATGACCGTTAATCATTCTGTTAACAAGATTAACAGCTTTATAACAACATAACAAAACTTAACACAAAACTGTCAAAACTAGTCCCTGCTCTTTGACCAACTTGCCATTAGTCATCAGAACTCTTCTTTGCAGCTTTGACTTATTCATTGACTATATTTGACTTTAGTAACATGAATTATATGATTTGACTTAGATGAGCTCAACTTCATATTCAACAATCTCCACCTTTGAGCCATTAAGTCTAACACTTTAAGCACATCAGCAACTTATGCAATGTTTAAAATCTGCAAACAATGCATAAACTTTGAACCTGGAACACATTTAGTAAGCATATCAGATGCATTATGCTGAGTTGCAATGTAATCAACCTTCACCTTCTTTAAAAACAGAACATCCCTAACCCAGTGCATCCTCACATCAATGTGTTTAGACCTATCATGAAACACTTGATGCTTTGCCAATTGTATTGCACCCATATTGTCACAATAAACATGACCAGCTGCCTTGCCAATACCCATTTCAGAAATAAACCCTTTCAACCAAATAGATTCTTTTATAGCTTCCACCAATGCCATAAACTCTGATTCAGTTGTTGACAAAGCAACAACATGTTGTAATGTTGACTTCCAACTTACCACACCACCAAGGACTTTAAAAATATAACCAGTAATTGACCTTCCCTTATCATAGTCCTTAGCAAAATCAGAATCTACATACCCTTGAATTATTGACTCTTTATCAGTCATTTTCCCAAATTCAATACCAACAGATCTTGACCCATTTAAGTACCTTAATATCCATTTCACAGCTGCCCAATGTTGTTTACCAGGATTGCTTAAGTATCTACTCACAATACTTACAGCATATCCTATATCAGGTCTAGTACACACCATTAAGTACATTAGACTACCAACAACATTAGCATAAGGGATATTAGACATACCTTTTCTTTCTTCATCTGTTTTAGGACAG
This sequence comes from Flaveria brownii, assembly GCA_018326445.1. Lineage (NCBI taxonomy): Eukaryota > Viridiplantae > Streptophyta > Magnoliopsida > Asterales > Asteraceae > Flaveria > Flaveria brownii. The sequence goes on from BJCN01317466.1 coordinate 8,794, forward strand.
TCACTTGCAGATAGTTTGAAATGTGGAGCTATAGGTGTAATTACAGGCTTACTAGACTCCATGCTGTAATTCTTTAACACCTTTTCCAAGTAAGATTTCTGAGATAGCTTAATCACACCAGCAGATCTATCTCTTATGATCTCCATACCCAAAATCTTCTTAGCTTCACCCAATTCTTTCATATCAAACTCTGCCATTAATAATCTCTTTGTCTCAACTATCTGATCTTTGTCCTTACATGCAATCAACATATCATCAACATATAGTAGCAAGTAAATGAACTTATTTCTACCATATTTCTTATGATACACACATGTATCATATGAACTTCTGACAAAGCCAGTTGACACAATATATTTGTCAAATCTAAGATACCATTGCCTAGGTGACTGTTTTAGGCCATATAGGGATCTTTTTAACAAACATACCTTCTCATTCTCCCCTTGAACTTCAAACCCTGGTGGCTGCTTCATAAAGATTCTTTCTTCAAGACTGCCATGAAGAAAAGCAGTCTTTACATCAAGTTGTTCAAGTTCTAAGTCTTGAACAGCTGTTATTGCCAATAGAACTCTGATTGATGTATGTTTTACTACAGGTGAGAAAATCTCACTATAGTCTATACCAGCCCTTTGAGTGAACCCCCTAGCAACCAACCTTGCTTTGTATCTTGGCTCTTCCCCTGGCATACCATCTTTAATCTTATATAACCACTTGCAGTCAACCAGTTTTTGTCCTTCTGGTCTGTCAACTAACTCCCATGTATGATTCTTATACAATGAAGCCATTTCATCCTCCATAGCAGCAACCCACTTACTACTTTCCTTTGAATTTATTGCTTCATTGTATGATAATGGTTCACAAGTGCTTTCAGTTTCTGCAACATTAAAGGCATATGCAGCAATGTCTTGCCTATACCTTATTGGCTGCACTATGTTTCTTCTTGGTCTGTTTACAGCAATACTAGGTTCTCCACCTGGATTTGAACTTCCTGAATCAGTCCCATCATTATGTGAACTTTCTGAATTATCACTTTTGCCCAAATCTTGTTCATGAGACAACTCCACCTCAACATGAACCTCATTTGGCATACTTAGCAGCTCTGCAACTTTGCCAATTACATCTTTGTACATTACACCTTCCAAACATGTAACATTCCTGCTCACAATTACTCTAGGACTACCAGACTCAAGCCTCCATAATCTGTACCCTTTAACTCCTTCAGGGTATCCTATCATTATGCATTTCTGAGCTCTTGGTTCTAGTTTATCTTGACTCAAATGAGAGTACACAAGACAACCAAACACTCTCAAGTCCTCATAATCAGTCTTAAGACCAGACCATTTCTCCATAGGTACCATCATATTAATTGCAGATGATGGTGACCTATTAACCAGGTGAACAACAGTTTTGAGAGCTTCAGCCCAAAAACTTTTTGGTAACCCAGACCCCACTAGCATACATCTAACCTTTTCAAGCAAAGTCCTGTTCATCCTCTCAACTAAGCCATTCTGTTGAGGGGTGCCAGGAATGGTTAGATGTCTTGCTATTCCATTTGCTTTACAAAACTGATTAAATTCTCTATTACAGAATTCCAACCCATTATCAGTTCTAAGCTTTTTAATCGTCCTTTCAGTTTGGTTTTCTACAAGGACCTTCCATTCTTTAAAGCTTGCAAATGCATCCGACTTGTTCTTAAGTATGTATACCCATACTCTTCTAGAGTAATCATCTATCAAAGATAGAAAATATGAGGCACCTCCTAATGACACACTCTTAGTTGGCCCCCACAAATCAGCATGAATATAATCCAAAATGCCCTTTGTCTTGTGAATACCCTTTGTAAACTTAACCCTTCTAGCTTTCCCTAGAATACAGTTTTCACACACCCCATATTCACAATCTTTTAACTCATCAATGGCATTTTGTTTCTTTAACTCTAACATTCCCTGATTACTCATATGACCAAGTCTAATATGCCATTTCATAGCATTTGTTAACCCAGAGTTATCACTCACAGTAAGGCAAGATTCATCAACAACACCATCTAAGGAATATAGGTTATTTTCATTCCTAGTTCCAGTTAAAATGATCATTGATCCTTTTATAATCTTAGCCTTACCATTTCTCAAATTAACACAATACCCATCCTTCTCAAATGTTCCCAAAGACAACAAGTTTCTTTTCAAGGAAGGAATATACCTGACATGATTTAACTCAATGCAGGCACCATTATGTAATTTGAACACCACAGATCCAATTCCCATGACCTCACAAGGCCTATCATCTCCTAATTTCACAACCCCATTCTTGATCATCTTCAGATCTTTGAAGGATGACTTGTTGGGTGTCATATGGAATGTGCAGCCTGTGTCAAGGATCCAACACTGACTGCTGCTGTAGTCTGCACTTGATGCCATTAACACATCTGCAGAATCATATCCATCACATGACCCATCAGGAGAACTGGGACCTTGATTCTTTGACTTATTGTGATCATTCTTTCTTTTCTTCCACTCTGGACAATCCCTCTTGAAATGCTTTTCAGACCCACACACAAAACATCTCCTCTTTGTTGCAGATCTGGATTTAGATCTAGAGTTATTAGTACCACCATGCTTCCCTCTGGTGAATCTTTGTTCAGATCTACCTCTAACAACTAACCCCTCAGATCCATCCTCCCTTACATCATTCTTCTTATGAAGTTCCTTAGAATTCATAGCAGCAATAACCTCTTCCATTGACAAGCTTTCTCTACCAAACATCAATGTGTCTACAAAATGTTCGTATGAACTTGGTAATGATGATAGAAACATGACAGCTCTATCTTCATCATCTATTTCTACATCAATGTTTTCAAGATCCAGAATGATCTTGTTAAACTCATCAATATGTGACTCTAAAGACTTACCTGATTGCATCTGAAACGTATACAATCTTTTCTTTAGGTAAAGTCTATTAGCCAATGATTTTGTCATATACAAACCTTCTAACTTTGACCATAGACCTGCTGCGGTGTTTTCTTTGGATACTTCCCTCAGCACACGATCACCCAAACACAGTATAATTGCACTGTGTGCTTTCTCCATGATAGCTTTCCACTTGTCATCATTCTCTTTCTTGTCTCTTTCAGAAGCATCTGCAGGTAACACCATAGGGTTCGTTCCCTTTAGAGCATCTACTAACCCCTGATGAACCAATAATGCTCGCATTTTCAATCGCCACAGACTGAAGTCATTCTTCCCATCGAATTTCTCCAGATCAAACTTCGTTGAACCCATCGTAACACCCTCAATCAATTACAGTCACAGCAGACACCAAATTGATTGAAGTTTGCTCAATTGATCTTGTGAAAACCGATCGATTTATTCAATCAATCAATCGATTAAGAACAATCAATTGAATCGAGCCAAAGCTCTGATACCAATTGTTAAATGAGCAAACGAAAACAAATCAAACAACAAAGACAAGATCAAGTGTTCTTGAACACTTGCTACTGAATCCTTTATTCAGTATCGAATTGAATTGATGACACATACAAAATGAAGAAGAAAAATGAATTGAAGTACATACAACTTGGAAGGATTCACGATTTATAAGCACATCTCGAATCCCCCTTTCAAATGACCGTTAATCATTCTGTTAACAAGATTAACAGCTTTATAACAACATAACAAAACTTAACACAAAACTGTCAAAACTAGTCCCTGCTCTTTGACCAACTTGCCATTAGTCATCAGAACTCTTCTTTGCAGCTTTGACTTATTCATTGACTATATTTGACTTTAGTAACATGAATTATATGATTTGACTTAGATGAGCTCAACTTCATATTCAACAAATTGGTTGTTATCGTTGTCGAGCCGGGGGTCTCTTTGGAAGCGGTCTCTCTATCTCCTAAGATAGAGGAAAGACTGGCCACCACCTACCCCTCCCAAACCCTACTTCCAGTTGGACATACTGGGTATGTTTGTTTGTTTTGTTTAGATGCGGCCGAACGAATACAAGGTAAATCAAAACTTGAAGAAGAAATACACGAACAAGAAGTACAAACCGGACGATCATCACCGCTCTCTGACGAAGAACTCGCTTATGATTTGTCTCAACGCATTGACACACAAACCGATGAAGACGATTAAATTAAAAGAACTTGCATTCGCAACATGTATCTTTTGTTTTCTTTAGTTTAATTTTAATGTAATTTTTAATGTTTATTTTTCGCAACGATTGAAGTGTTTAGTTTTAAGTTTATTTTTAATCTAATTTTTAAAAAAACACTACTCAATAAAAATATATTTGTAGTTTTAATTAATCTACTTTACTATTGTTTTAATTAATCAACTTTACTAATTTTTAATTAATCTAATTTACTAATTTTTAATTAATCTACTTTACTAATTTTTAATTAAATTGTTTAATTTAAATAGTATTAAAATTAAAAAAAGAAAAAAAATAAAAAATCGATTTTCCAAACCGGTTTTGGACCTGACCCGGTTTGGTTCGGACCGGTTCCAACCGGGTTGGTTTTTCCCCTCCTAAAACTGGTTCCAACCCGAACCGGTTCTTGGTCAAAAACCGGTATCATTCGCGTTGACCTGGAACCGGTCCGATTTGGACCCGAACCGATTCCAAGAAAAAAACCGGTTTGTGCACCTCTTACGGGTGGTGGTGATGTGGTGTTTTATGCTAAGGTGGTGGGTTTTTTTGGACTAAATTGGCAAACATGCTGAAACCAGAGGGACTAAAATAGCAATTTATTTAAAAGGATATATTAAATGGGGTTTATAAAAATAGAAAAATAAAACATATATGTAAAATGACCAATATACCCCTCATTTAACGGAGAATGTTGGATGGAGTTAACAGACTAGATGAATATAACAAGATTTGTAGACCCCAGGGACTTAGATGCGAAAAAATAAACTATTAGATGAAAGTGGTAATTTTCACCAAACCACAGGGACGAAAATGGAAATTTACTCAAATATAAAAATATATTTTTTATTTAATGTAAGTTGGTATCATAATTCACACACAGCGCCACCTGATTAGAGAATGGTAGACTGGATTTTAAAATCGAATGGTGTTGTAAATAACATAAGCATTAAGAAGTTATCTAGCAGAAACATCAAAAGTTTTGAATATATATGGAACTGTTTTTAATGATTTCTATGCGAGCTCAGTAATAATAAACTCAGGTACTCGTCAATGCCCGGTTGTTATGACGGAAGCCGGTTAAAGAAGGACTAGAAGCGGAGATCTTAGCTAGAGAGGAATCAGATGTATACCATTGCACTACCCCTTAAAGGTTAAACGTTAATCATCTCAAAAAATTTTTTTATTAAAAACCGAATAACTAATAAAAGTAATGAAAAAGTTTATTTAATCTTGCTACCGCTCCGACCGCTGATAACTCTGGTTCCTTGCCAAACCGGCCTGTTGGGTGGTGAAATCTTTAATTATTATAATCACATTTAGTTAAGGTGAAAATTTTAACAAATTTTATTTTTTTAAGAGTTAAATGTACTTCACAAAAAAGATTTTATGTTTTTTTCCCTTCAATATAGGCATATGAAAGTACTCAAGGGGATGTTGTAGTACTCTAGCAATAAGTGGTGTCCGGTTCAACCAAAAAAGTTTTTAAAAATTCTAGTCATAGGATACAAGAGGTGATAATTTTATCTTAAAAAATTATAGGTGGTGTTATTAAAAAAAAGGCATACTAAAACTGGTAATTTTAATATGTATGCCGATGGTACATAATCACAAGTTTTAAAGGCATAAACAAGTTAAAATTAAGAGCAATCCTAACCAGATGATGTATTAATTAAGGAGTGTCAGAATAATTCTTACAATTAATAGCTAATGAATGAGTACAAAAATAAATGTAATGAATTTTTCGTTTAAGTTTAACCAACTTGTTACATGTGTGCAAACTATTAGTTTAAACTTGTTATTTCTCGCACCCCATAAGGATCTGTGTATATAAATTATTAGCTTTTGTATATTAGTATATATTTGATTAAAACTAAAAGTTTTCTTTTATTTGATATAACAAAGGCTACTCTGTTAATCTGGAACTCCTAACTCAATAAGAAATGCATGTTGGTCTCCAACTACCAAAGTTTTATTGGGGCAAGAAGTTTGTTAATGCAAACACATAACATCCAACCATATACAATTACCAATTTAATCAATGAACTTTCAAATCTTCCAACTACATCTATTCCTCTACTTCATTTACTCCATCTAAACACCCCTTAAATACACACACACCTCCACCTCTCATATTCATCTTCACACATGGCACCTACTAGAGAACACCACCTTCTATCCACAGAAATCGTCAACCGCGGAATCGAACCATCTGGTCCCGACGCTGGATCCATGACCTTTTCAGTCAGGGTCCGGCGTCGGCTGCCAGACTTTCTTCAGTCTGTAAAGCTTAAGTATGTAAAGCTCGGCTACCATTACCTAATCAACCATGGAATCTACCTAGCCATCGTACCGATAGTTTTCCTTTTGTTTGGTGTGGAGGTCAAACGATTCGACACGTATGAGCTGTGGCGGATGCTCTCAGACAAGACTAGCGCTTACGATCTTGTTACAATTCTTGCGTTTTGTGTCGTCTTAACCTTCACTCTCACTTTTTATTTCTTCTTCCGCTCTCGATCCATTTATCTCGTCGATTTCGCATGCTTCAAACCTGAAGATGATCTTAAGGTCGGTATTAGTTTTATAATCGTCCTTTACATTTTCTCTCTCATCCTATTTAACAAAAAAAAAACAACCGTAAAATCTCACTTATAATAAAACCATTTATATTTTCCACCTTTTCTCTATTACACCATAACATAAATCGCTATTTTTTTCGTTCTTTTAAACCGCAGGTGACAAAAGAGGAATTCATCGAGCTAGCACGAAAGTCAGGTAAATTCGATCAACCGAGCCTCGACTTCCAAAAAAAGATACTGGAATCATCGGGGCTCGGAGACGAAACCTACGTCCCGAAATCCATAATGTCACCGGAGAAAACCTCCACCATGAAAGAAGGCAGGGTGGAGGCTTCCACGGTGATATTCGGAGCTCTAGACGAGCTCTTCGAGAAGACCCGAATCCGCCCAAAGGACGTCGGAATCCTAGTGGTAAACTGCAGCATTTTCAACCCAACGCCATCGATATCCGCCATGATCATCAACCACTACAAGATGAGGGGAAACATATTGAGTTTCAACTTAGGTGGTATGGGCTGCAGTGCAGGAGTCATTGCAGTTGATCTAGCTCGAGATATGCTTCAGGCGAACCATAATAATATTGCGGTGGTGGTGAGTACGGAGATGGTGGCGTATAATTGGTACACAGGTGGTGATCGATCGATGCTTGTTCCTAATTGTTTCTTCAGAATGGGTTGCTCCGCCGTGGTGATGTCGAATCGCCGCCGTGACCACCGCCGTGCCAAGTATAAGCTTGAACATATTGTGAGAACGCATAAAGGGGCTGATGATTTGAGCTTTAGAAGTGTGTATCAAGCTGAAGATGAACGGAGATTTAAAGGGTCGAAGATTAGTAAAGATATTGTTCAAATCGCTGGTGACGCTATTAAAACGAATATCACGACGTTAAGTCCGTTGGTACTCCCGTTTTCCGAGCAGATTTTCTTCTTTTTCACACTCGTTAAGAGCTACTTTTCCTGCGGCACTGCCACTGGAAAATCGTCGCATCGGTTGCTGTCAGTGCAACCGATTACCCAATTGTAAGCTAAAGTACTTATGTATTTTATATTATTGATCGGCTATTTATAAAAGTATTATGAAAAATAATTATAATATATATGTAACATGTGCAATTTGTTTGTTTGTAGGTCTTCTTCTGCCGCCAAGCCCTACATTCCAGACTACAAGCTAGCATTTGAACATTTTTGCATTCATGCCGCTAGTAAGACGGCGTTGAATGAGCTGCAGCGTAACCTGGGGCTTAGTGACGGGAACATGGAGGCGTCACGTGCCACCCTTCATCGGTTCGGAAATACATCTTCTAGTAGTGTCTGGTACGAGCTTGCGTACCTGGAGGCAAAGGGACGTGTGAAAGGGGGTGATCGGGTCTGGCAATTGTCATTCGGGTCTGGTTTCAAATGCAACAGTGTAGTTTGGAAGTCTATCAGACGCATAGAATCGCCAGCCCATGACAACCCGTGGGTTGATTGCATTGCTAGGTACTATCCTGTGGAGGCACCATGTTAGTTTAGCTAAATAATTCCAAAGTTCCACAGGATTACAATTTGATACCTTACAAAAAGAATAGAAAAATATTTGAACTGGGTCTATTTAGGAGTCTAGAATTAAGTCCCAAGATTTTAACATGGACTTAAGAGCTACCTATCCAAACTTGTGGGCTAGATATGTAAATAATGAAAAATAATTGAACTTAAAATATGTAACACTGCAAAATAAAGTATGATTGTTGATTATTTGTTAGGTAGATCGCACTATTGTAATGCGTTGTTGTATGTTTTTGGAACTTGTAACATGTACTCTTGTTAATTGTAATATAATATAATTATATTTGTAATATTTTTTTGTTTTTTCCTCTTTCTGCTTTTTATTCAATTGAAGATGTTGGTTATGATTTATAAGGCTATTTTTTATATATTGTTCTCAACAAATATGGACATCGGATCGAGGTAGGGACCATTGAAAATATTTAAATAGAAACTCTTCTAAAACTAAAAAGTACGAGAAGAATTAAGATGTTTACATATATTCTTTTGATTAAAATTAGATTAGGGATAAAATTGATAATGTTTCTTCTTATCAAGTTCCACTTTTTTTAAACATTCATCTTTTACATACAAAATTATTATTATTATTATTTTTAAATTACACCATAAAAAACGAATATTTTTTAATCTTTAAAACACATATTTTGTCAAATTATTGTGTAATCTTCAAATTGATAAAGATTACACAATTATCTGATAATCAATACATAATGAACTTGAAACATAAAAAGTTTACATTTATTATATTATGTTATTTGAAAATCATCATTTAAAAAACACAATGCATAACACAATGGTCAATATTAGACATACTGGGTAACATAATGACCAGCACTAGACTCGATGATTAGAAATAGACATAATGAGCGAGTTTAACGAGAATTATAAAATGACAAGATTATGATTACATAATGAACTGAAAAACGTAACAAAATTATATTTTTAGCATTGTGTTATTAGAGAATCATAATTTCAAAAAAACACAATTGCTAACATTAGGCATAATGGTAACACAATGACCAATACAGGACTAAATAATTAGCAATAGACACAATGAGCTGATTGACAAGGATTACACAATAATCTGATCAGGATTACACAATAAACTGGAAAAATCATAAAAAATTACATTTTCAGTATTGTGTTATTTAAAAATCATCATTTTACCATAATGGTTAACATAAGACACAATTGGTAATACAATGACTAGCACAAGACTTGATGATTAGCAATAGACATAATGAGCTATGTGATAAAGATTACACAATGACCTGGCCATTATTGCACAATGAACTGAAAACGTAAAAAGAAATACATTTTTAGCATTGTGTTATTTAAAAATTATCATTATGTTATTTGAAAATTATCATTTTTAAAAAGCATAATGCATAACAAAATGGTCAATATTAGCCACAATGATCTGATTAATATTACATAATGATCTGATATTACACAATGAGCTATCGAATATTACATAATGACTTAGAATTTCATGAAAAAAAAACTTTTTTTAATGCATCAAAATTATAGGTGTTTTAAAGATAAAAAATAATTGTTTTTATGGTGAAATTTTTTTAAAAAACAATATTGTATGTAAAAGTTATGAGCGTCTAAAAAATAAAACTTGAAAACAAGACTAAAATACCCTTGACCTATAATTTAAAGTTTTAATTATTTACCATTATACAATCAGATTTTCTTAACCCTTGGATATAAGATCTAATAGATAATAATCATTCTCACCCGTTTTAGTTTTTTTTCCTTTTTACAATAACCTCACCCATATAATAATTTATAATTAATGAGATAAATTACATACTATTGTTTATATTGAGATGAAGAATATATACGAGGCACAGGCGCGGAAGGGATGATTGCCTGTGGGTGTTAATGGTTTTAAAAGTAATATGATACTAAAGTTAAAGCAATCCAATAAAAATACCCTAGTTACATGGTAACAATTGTCTAGGGTTGTCCTTTTCTTATAAATAAGTTTGGGTGTGTCGGAAATGGTATCAGATTCACACTTCAACAACTTCTGAACAAATTGAGAATCAGATTTGAACTGATAAAATATATGTGACAACCGAACCCTTTCAACTTGTAACCCGAACCCGACTATACTAGTCAATATAATCCATGTTATTACGATATGAACACGATAACATTGACATTTAATCCCAATTAAAAATCGTATGGTTATTAAAAATGATAATATTATTATTAATAATGATATTATTAATAATATTAA
>BJCN01317489.1:0-12087 GCA_018326445.1 Flaveria brownii
TCGAAAACACTGTTTTAACCAAAAAGATGGTGTTTTGGAATGAAAAAACATGATTTTTATACCAAATCGATCGAATCACACGCAAAATCAACAGCCAAAGCTCTGATACCACTTGTTAGGACCACGTACGTACGGAGTACTAACTGATTCTGCATGTATACCAACTTAAATAGTGCGGAATCCTATTTGATTGGCGATCCAATAAGTGAGAATGACAATCTGATCAATCCTATGATGAAACAAACGTTAGGAACGAACAAGAATTGATCAGAAACGAACTATGAAGTTGGGATAGTTTTTCTTGAGCCTCTGGACGACTAGGGTACGATTATGTGTGTAGGTATTCGAATTCTTACGTTTTTCCACGAATTAAGTGGTATTTATAGGTTAGGGTTTTCCATTCGTACGACTGAACCAATAGCATGGTTCAGTCGTGCGACTGAAGCATGCGGTTGATCCATCCGCATTACTGAAGGTCCAGTCGTGCGACTGAGTCAATCTCATGTCATAATCATGCGACTGATCTAGTCTCCTGGTTCAGTCGTGCAACTGGTTCATTAGCATGAAGTATTCATGCGTGTGGTCCATTCGCATGGTCTATTCGCATGAGAACTTCACACGATTAAGTTTAAGCATGTTTCTCAATCATATTTGACTAAGAATTATGCAAACAACCACAAACCTATATAGTTAGTTCAATATGTGTTATCACACAATAAACAATGAAATATTAAACATTATAAGCATCAACCACACATTGTATTTCATTCATACCCATTCAATTACATGTATGTAAGACATGAAAGACATTTTACATTGAGCTCCTAAACTAGGTACACATGTATCAACAGGTTCCCTATTTGAAGAGTTAAGAGTTCTAACTCTCCTTAAACTTTAAAATTGTTGCATTGACCCCCTTCACTGGTCATACAATTGGTATTAGAGCATTTTAGGCTCTTGATTGTAAAATCTCATTATCTTAGATCTCTTTAATATCACAAGGCACTTACCTGCTCAAATGGCAGCTCTCTCACAGGCTGATATGGTAACTGGTACCATGACAAAGTCTCCAGTGATCACTCCTGATTACTTTGATACTTGGTGCCAACATATGGAAGGGTTCATCAAGTCACAAGACAGCAAGATATGGAGATATGTTAATGAAGTACCTTAAGACCCAAACACCTCTTCCGCCACTACTTGAGGTGGGATGATTCCAAAGGAAATGGATGACTATTCTAAGGAAATTTGGAAGAAAATTTATATAGATCAGAAAGCCATGACCGCTCTCCAAACCGCTCTTCCAAACTCTATATATTAAGGCTTTTAGAAATGCAAAACTCCTAAGCAACTCTGGAATGCTCTGAAGCTTATGTATGAGGGGTCTAAGAAGCCAAAGAAAACAAGAAAGACCTTATGAACCAGTAGTTTGAGAACTTTGCCTGCAAGTTAGGTGCAACTATGACACAATGATACTTTAGGTATGTTGAGATTGTAGATACTCTCATGGATGTTGGAGTGAAGCTTGAGAATATGGACATTGTGAGGAATTTCATGTTCTCTCTTCCCAGACAATGGACTTACTACTGTGTGGCCATTAAAAGAACTTAAAACCTCTCTACTCTTACTCTTACAGAGCTGTGGTATTCTTAGTGGTTACCAGATGGAGATGAATATGTAAAATCCATCAAGCAGCTTTTCCAGCAATCAATAGAGTTCAACCCTCCATGTGGTTAAAAGGAATAGTAGAGAACCACAACATCATCTTTTCTGCTACCCAGATTACTCACAAAAGGGTCCTTTTATCACCTTCCCTAAGACATGAATGGAGAGCTATATCTAAGGAAGCCCATTCCAAAAGACATGCTTTGTTCAAGATGACCTAGAGTATATGTAGATAGTCCAGTAAATGGCTCTTTTCACTCATAGAGACAAGAAGTTCTACAAGAGAACAGGAAGGAAGTTTCCCAGCAATGTATCTAGTGGAAAGTTTGGACTAGATAAAAAGAAGGTGAGATGTTAAAACTGTAACCAGATGGCACACTTTGCTAGGGAGTGCAAGGCACCAAGGACTAATGATGGCCAAGCATAATCCAGGACAAACTACCCTAAGGCTACTCCCAGATCTGAGAAGCCAAGCCAACCAAAATCACAAGGTGTTGTTGCGGTTGAAGAAAAAGGCTTTAATTAGAGCTTCCAGGTGGAAGATGTTTCTCCCAACCAAGCACTAATGGCTAACCATGATGAAGCCAATGTATTAGAACATCTTCATACTCCAGAATGCATCACTAAAGTGAATACGTATAGGTCCTATAACCTAGAAGTGAGATCCTGACCTTGAGTCCTTGAATATTTTAAAAGATCATTTCAAAGAGCTAAAAATAATTATAAACTAAAATAGAAGATTTAGAGAAAACAATTTCAACTCTTAAGCATGAGCATACAAATTACAGGACTCAAATCAAAGATCTTATTACCAAGTTAACTGAAAGCCAGACTGAGCTTGCGATCCATAAAGCCAATACAGAAAAGTGTGTTCTTGAAGAGGAAACCGTCAAGAACATCATATCTTTATCCATGTATCAATGATATTTTATCAGAACATGTAGGGATTATGTTCAAGTAAGATGGCTCCTCCACAAATATTACTATCTATAAGACATCCAAGGTGTGGAACTTGTTAAGATGAGTTGCCCCTCATAGACCCGATCCAAGAAGAGGATGAAGTTGAATAGGAGATAGGGAAGTATGGATCTGAAGTGAGTGAAAAAGATCATCCTAAGAAGGGTAACTATTCTCCTGGATAAAAGAAAGAACCAAGGATGATCAAGTGTGTTAGGAAGAACATGATCAATGCAGCCAAAAAAAATCAAAGAAAGCCCAAGAGAACAAGACCACCTTTAACTCCAAGCAAAAGCAAGTTTTTATCTTTGTTTGACTTGAAGTGGTGAAGACTGAAGACTCAACTATTGACTCTAGTTTCAGGAGTCCTAGTTTATGTCCAAATCATCCTGGTCAAAAGAAGAAGGCTGATCAAATATGCACCACTGCCGCACAGCCTAAACCATCCAGTTCCAAGAGCAAGCCTCACCTTAAGAAGCTTGCTGCATCATCTGCGAAGATGATGAATGAAGTTGAAAGAGATCAAGCTCGGCCTCCTACACAGAATAAGTTTCTTAGAAGTATGCCAACTAAATGTATCATGTGTGGTAGTACTTCTCAATTTGCTAAGGATTGTATCTACAATTTCAAAAGTACTATCCACATGACCAAGAAGAAAACTTCTAAGAAGAAGAAGAAGATAGCTTTGGAAGGAAAATATCCTACTTTAGGAAGCACTAAAGTGAGAAGAAGAAAATAAGTGAAAACTACTTTCAGAAGAAAATTTGGTCAAGTCTAGTCTACAAAACTTCCAAAGTCATCAAAACTTCCAAAGTATTGAAGGCCAAGTCTAGGCTTCCAAAGATGGTATGGAAGATGAAGGAGTGCCATGTGACTGAAAGTTCCTAATCAACAACAACAAATAATGCTCAGAACTTGCATATATGATCAATTACGGTTGAACTATCTTCAGTTCACTTTGACAAGCCCAAGACCAACAAGGCTTGGGTTTCCAAATGTAATTAACCATCTCTACTATGCAAGAACAACTAAAGACCAAAGAAAACGTATGGATCATTAATAGTGGCTATTCTAGGCACATGATAGGTTACGGGTCTTCGCTTCAAAACTTTAAAAGAATTGATGGAGGGCCAGCTACTTTTGGAGGAGAATTAGGTGGTTAAATCAATGGAAGGGGTAGAATCACAAATGGTAAGCTCAACTTTAAGAAAGAAAACCATGTTAAGGAGATTGGGTACAATCCCCTTTAAGGTATTGCAATTTTGTGACCAGAGATATAACATACTCTTTACTGAGCATGAGTGCATAGTTCTCAAGCCTGGGTTTGTCATTCCTTAGGAGTATATCCTAATGATATCCCTCATGAAAAGGAATATGTACAAGATGGATTTGCAGGAAACATCCCCATTAGAAGAAGTTTCTTGCTTTCTATCAAAAGCCAATAGTGATGAATCTTATCTCTTGCATAAAAGAATATGCCATGTAAACTTCCAAAAACATGAATAATTAGTTAAGAATGATTTGGTAACTGGAATGCCAAAGAAAAAGTTCACAAGTGATGACCACTGTATTACACGTCTGAAAGGGAAGTAACACAAAGTGTCTCACAAGCCAAAGAAAAAGAACTCCATCCCTACTCCCCTACACTTATTACATATGGATATTTTTGGCCCTACCAGTGTAATGAATCTAGGAAGGACCTCATATTGTTTGGTGATCATAGATGACTTTATAAGATGCACTTGGGTCTTCTTACTTAGAACTAAGGATGAGACCCCTAAGATCTTGTAGAGCTTTGTTCTAAAAATTAAGAATTAGAATGATCACAAGGTCAAAATCATAAGATGTGATTAAGGAACTCAATTCAAGAACCAAATCCTTGATTCATTTTATGATGAGAAAG
The DNA here is from genome assembly GCA_018326445.1 of Flaveria brownii. NCBI lineage: Eukaryota > Viridiplantae > Streptophyta > Magnoliopsida > Asterales > Asteraceae > Flaveria > Flaveria brownii. Next base: position 4,526 of record BJCN01317489.1, read on the forward strand.
GTATTACAAGACAATACAATGCTCACAAGACTTCTAAGCAAAATGGTGTTACTGAGAGGAGAAACATGACACTTATTGACGCTGCAAGAACCATGCTATATAACTTTAAATTGCTCATCACCTTCTTGGCAGAGGTAGTCAACACTGCCTTCTATATGCAAAATAGAGTTTTAGTAGTCAAGACTCATGGTAAGACTCCTTATGAATTATGCACAAAAGGAGACCCTTCATTGGTTTCCATAAATTATTTTGATATCCTTGCACAATCTTGAATACCAAAGATTAGATAGCCAAATTTGCTGAAAAATCAAATGATGGACAATACTCCTCCTAAGCTAAGGCTTATAGAGTATACAATCTCAGAACTAGAGTAGTTGAGGACTCAACCAATGTGACTTTCCATGAGCACACTCCTAGTATGAAAGGTTTTGGTCTTGATTGGTTGTCTGATCTTCATTTAGTTACCAAATGTTTTAACAAATCTTGTGAATATGTTTAAGGATCTACATATAGCATATTAATAAAAGATTTTGATTCAAGATTTGAGCTGAAAAGACCAAGCCAGAAAAACTACTTCAGCTCCAGTGGTAACAATCCTTGCAGTTGGAAATCCTATCAGTATAACAATGCTAAACTCTTCAGCAGATACATTTGATATTCCTACAAATTCTAGCATAGATGCACATAACTCAAATGAAAGAGTTTCAAATGTAGGAGGAGATGGAGGTGTGATAATGATCAAGAATTTCTTGATGCTGATAACCACTCCATAGAACACAACATCAATGATGTCATGCACTTACTGGATCATGTTTCTCTTAATAAGTGTGCTGATATGGTGGGTGATACTTAATCACCAGATTTGAATTTCATAACCTTAGATCTCTCTAACCAACTTGCTGTGATTCCTCAACTAAGAATCCACAAGTCACATCCCACCACAAACATCATTGGAGATGTTGTCACCAGGGTGAGAATAAGAGGACAAACCCATGACAAAAATTTTTGTCTTCACTTTTGTTTCTTGTCCTAGATTGAGCCTAAGAAGATTGATGAGCCTTTGAAGGATGAAAGTTAGGTCGAAGCAATGCAGGAAGAGCTGCTTCAATTCAAAAGGCAAAAGGCTTAGAACCTATGACCTCTTCCTAAAGGGAAGACCATAATAGGTACCAAGTTGTTTTTTATAAATAAGAAAGATGATAGAGGACCTGTCATCAAGAATAAGGCAAAACTAGTTGTTAAAGGATACACACAAGAAGAAGTGATTGACAACACAGATGTTTTGCTCCATTAGCAAGACTTGAAGTTGTTAGGATATTCCTTGCTTTTGCTGCATCTAAGGATTTCAAAGTCTACCAACTTGATGCCAAGTATGCTTTCTTATATGGGGTGATTGATAAGGAAGTATATGTCAAACAACCACCTAGATTTACAAACCCGAATCATCTTAATTATGTGTACAAGCTTGACAAAGCTCTCTATGGGCTGTATCAAGCTCTAAGGAAGTGGTATGAGACACTATCATAGTACCTTGTTCAACACTATCATAGTACCTTGTTCAACATAGATCTGATTCACATATTTTCTTTGATTGACAAAAAGCCCTTCTACTGACTGTTGTTTTTGAAGCCCATGGAAGAATGTAAGTTCTCCATTAAACTCAATTGAAACTTAGATTGCATAGGGTTTCAAAATCTCTGTAAAGTTGGATGTTTATTCATCCAAATATGATGTCATCCATATAAACTTGTACAACCAACAACTCTTGTCATTGTTTCATCAAGAACAATATTTGATATATCTTCCCACTTGTGTATCCTTTTTGTAATAGAAATTTTGACAAATTTTCATACCACTTCCTGGGTGCCCGATGAACACCATATAGAGCTTTATCTAACTTATAAACTCTGTGAGGGAATTCTAGGTCTTCAAACCTTGGTGGTTATGCAACATACACTTCTTTATCTATCTTCCAATATAATAATGCACATTTTACATCCATTTGGAAGACAGTGAAGTTTTTGGATGAACCATATGCATGGAACACTTCGATTGCTTCTAATATAGCTCCAGAGCAAAGACATTGTCATAACCAATGCCTTTCTCTTGAGTGTAGCCTTAGGCAATTAGTCTTGCTTTGTTTCTAATGACAATCCTTTTGTCATCTACTTTGTTTTTGTTCAGCCATTGGGTGCCAATATCATATTGACCTTCAGGAAGATCAACCAACTAACACACCTCTTGATTTTTAAATTGCTAAAGTTCTCCTTGTATGGCTTCTATCCAACTATTGTTTTTAAGAGGTTTTGTGTCGTTCTTAGGTAGAATGAGGGATAAAAGTAGGAGAACAAGCAAATGTTTGGAGTATCAGACTGACGTTTTATCAATCTGACATTGAGGTCACCTATGATTTTTTCTAATGGCTGATATTTTTTAGATCTGGTTGTTTTAATCTGATCAACAAGGATTGTTGAATCAAGATTGTTGATGGTTAGGTCAAGTGTTGATAGTTGAGCAAGCATATTGAATGTGGTTGGTTCATCTAGCTATGGATTCTAATGAAATGTTTAGGGGGAATCATGGAAAAAATCTAAGATTTCATCCTTATGATGTGTGTCTAGTTATGAATGATAATCATCATCTCTTCAGCTATTTCTTAATGATGTGACCCGGTATGCTTCCCTGGTTGAGGATCCGTCGAAGCTTGTGGTGGATTTTTCATAAGAGTAGATGATGGGATGTTTGTTGATGTTCCTCTTGAAATGTGTGTTTGATCTGGTGGAGTTGTAACTATGGTACTTGATGGAGTTTAGGTTGTTCTCCTTGGTGGATCAACAGTTAATGGAACATCAATGTTTGTTGGTGGAACCATAGGATATTTAATATTTTCATTGGTACCTGAAACATTAAAATAAGACGTGTCAAATAATTTTGTTAGTGAATCTATATCAAACAACCAGTCAGATCCTTTGATTTTCTTAGTGAAAGAATGCTCATTGAAAACAACATCGGTTGTTTCTTCCACTATGTTCTATATGATTTGGAGCTTGCAGCGTTTCCAACAAAGAAGCCATCATCTGCTTTAGGAGCAAACTTTGATAGATGTTCTCTGGTATTTAATATAGATATAAAACAACCAAACGCCTTAAGAAATCTGATAAATGGTTTTCTTTTAAACATTAGTACATAAGGTGTTTTAGTGTGTTCTTTGATGATTAGTGTTCTATTTTGTATGTAGTGAGCCGTGTTTAGGGCTTTGCCCAGAATGATATGGGCAATAGTGAGTCTGCTATCATAAACCTAGAAGCTTCTATTAAAGTTTTGTTTCTCCGTTCAGCAACTCCATTCTATTAAAAATCCTTGCTACACTAAATTGTTGACTTATTCCTTTATATGCACAAAAAGAAGAAATAATGACATTCTTAAACTCTGTACCACTATCACTTATTAAAGGTTTGACTTTAAGATCTATTTTATTTTCAATTTTAGTGATAAATGATTTGATCATTTTTGTTGTTTTTGACTTGTGTAGAATAAAGAATACCCATGTAAGTTTGTAGTAATCATCTATTATCACAAGATAGCATTGCTTCTTGCCTATGTTTAAAATGTTTGTTGATCCAAATAGGTCCATATAAAGCAATTAGAATGGTGTTTGATTAGAGTTTACCAACTTAGATCTATGTGACTCTATGTTGTTTGCCTTTCATACATGCAGTGCAATGGTCTATATAGAAAAATTCTTTTTGAGGTAGATCTATTACTAGATCACCTTTAACCAATTGATTCCTTCTATTAAGTTAGAGTGTCCTAATTGTCTATGGCATAATTGGGAAACATCTTCTGATGCTTTTGATAATAAAAAAGTTTGAGGGGTTAAAGCTGAAACTGTATTCATATTATCAATGTATGTGTCATTTTGATGGGGACTTCTCAAAGCGATACAATCTTCTATTATTAAAAACCCATCTTGAGGATGTAGCAGTTGTTGGAGTCAAAGAGTGTGGCATATCCTTTGTCATATATCTGGGATACACTCAAAAGATTAAACTGGAGGTTAGAGCAGTAGTTGACATTTTCAAATCTGATCAACTTGATTAATATTGTTCATTCTCCAGTAATCTTTCCTCCTGTCTTGTCTCCTCCAAACGCTACATGTCCTCCATTTTTGCTTTTAAAATCCCAGAGGGAACAGTTGCTAGTCATATGGTGGGAACACCCACTATCAACATACTAGAAAATGCTAGGCCTTCTTTGATTTCCCTCCACAGACAATGAAATTAGTTAGATGGTGCAACCCAAGCCAAGATGGTCTTGGGTTTTCCGTCTCTTCTGAGTACATATTTCTCCAAGGGATGTATTTTACGCAAGCTTAGGAACTCTAGACACACTATACTTCCATTAATTGTTTTAGATCTATCTGAAGAAGTGCTTGGAGCTCTTCTCCTTTGAGTGCTAAGGTCTGTTTGTTGTCAATTTTGAGACTTATGTCTCCTGTTTGTTTGTTTTTTAAGGTTGTCATAAAATGATTTATGATTATTCAAAACAACTTTGGTGTATGAAGTCTGTCTTGGTACTCCACTCTTGTTCTTATTAGGAACTAATATTTGTATCTCGGTTGATTTCTCAACCTGAGATCTTTTGTTTTGCTTTTTATTTTTTTATTGAAAAATCAATTTGTAGTATCGTGATTATTTCTATCATAAAGTGAACAACAATTGTGAAAATGGTATGTTTCAATACTGTGATTGTTCATGTCATAATATTTGCAATACTTTCCGTATTTACACTATTTTGTGTTGTGAGTGTATTGATCACACCATTCACAGTTAGGTAAATTTGAGGTATTTTGATTGTTCAAAACTTTTGATTTTAATTTTCATTTTGGTAGGATATCAAAAGTTATTGTTTGTTGTTTTGGCTGAGTTAGGGTTTTGCCTTTTCCTTTGCTTGGCCTTTTGATATGGGCAGCGGAAGATTGAACCATTGACTTAGAGAGCTGCTCAACATGTGATGTTAGTGTTAATTTTTTAGACAAAAGTTTGTCTAAGTCATTTTTAAGTGACAAAGTCTTGGTTTCATATTGTCTATGTTCAGATTTAAGACTATCATTTAAAATGTTTGTTTTAATCACTTTCTTAGAAATTTGATCGGCATGCTTTATGTATCGAGTGCAGAGATTTTCTTTCACCTCTTTCAGGATTTCAGTCATTTTTAAGTGACAAAGTCTTGGTTTAATGATGTTTATGTTTAGATTTAAAACTGTCATTTAAAATGTTTGTTTCAATCACTTTCTCATCAATGCATGCTTGTGTGCAGAGATTTTGTTTCACCTCTTTCAGGATTTCAGTTAGTTTTCCATCAAGTTGTGTCATAAGGGCATGATCTGGTGATTTTATCTCTGCCTCATACATACTCCAGTTGCATTCTCCATCTTCTTTGAGTATCATTGCTGAAGATTTGGAATGTTGATCGGGGCTACATTGTGTGATTTATGGTGGTGTTGGAGCAGATGGAATGCTAATATGTGGTGGAACTTTTCTGTTTGCTTGATAACCACGTGATGTTTGTGGTTGCTAAGTGTTTCTATCTTCTCATGGTTGTTGACACTCTCTTGAGAAGTGTCCATACAATTTACAATTATAACATCTCACCTTTGTGTTATCAAAACCAATCTTGGTCTTTTTGTCCATGTTTAAACCTCTCTTCCTTTAAGGAAACCTTTTTGATCTATATGCAATCATTTCCATAGACCATTGAAGATCAATCTCTTTAACCATGTCTAATGGTAATTCATCCAAATCCTGTTGGATGATTTGTGATGGTGTGAGATTGGCACCTAGGTATGCCTCAAAACTTGTTGAAAAGGCTGCAAAGGATGTCTTTTGCTCTTCACTTTGAAAAATGATTGTGAGGGCCTCCATGGGTTTGTCAAATTAAGTATGTTTTGGCTATGTGAATGATGTTGTTTGCTTGAGCTTAAAGCATGTTGTTGTTGTTGTTTGCTTTGAGGTGTTGCTTATGGGAAGCATGAATACCAGTCTTTTTTGACTTTTGTCTCTCTTATGGAGATCCAGGTGCAGAGAAAAATAATGTATCACTGGAATCAAGAAATTCTTCTTTTTCATCTTCTCCAGTGCATATCAAGAATGCACTATCTGTTGTTTGCATTTCTTTGAACTTGTATGATTCAATATGCCTCACTGAGCTATTATTTCTGGATCTTTCATAAAGTTCTACTACCTCTACCTTGACAACTAGAGCATCTAATGACAATGCGTCAAGATCCAATGGTGCTTTCATCAGAGAGACATGCTGAGTCCAACTTTTTAGAAGAGTGTGAAGCATCTTTTTGTTGATCTCCATAGATTCATACTTGAGACCATACACAATCATCTCATTCACAAGTTGATATCTAAATTATGATTGAGTTCTCTCAAGAGATTTTCTTAAAGTGCTAGCATAACAGCTCCCATCATGCATCTTTTTGGTGCTTCCTTTCTTTAATTAAGCCTCTGATCTCCTAGGTGACACTTACCTTGATCAGCAGCTATGGTATTCTTCGAATGATAATTTTCTTTTTATTTGTATAGTTGTTTTACAAACTCACCTGGTGAATTTTCTTTCCTTTGAATGAACTTTCTCCTTTTTTTCTCTTTTGTTTGATTCAAGGAGCATGTTTTCATGCAGAATAACTTCCTCCTTTTCTTCTATTTTCTTCTCTTTTGATGTACAACAACTATCTTGACATTAATTGGATCTGCTGATACTTTCTTTTTCACTTTCAGGTTGCATCTACAAGTGTATGTTGGATTGTACACCATTGGTGGCTCCACATCATTATACCCCAAACCTATCTTGGTTTGATACAGCTTTTGGGTTGTCTTAGTGAAAGCAAGTAATTTTCAAAGTATTCAGATTGGACATTATTTTTGTCTGCATATTGCCATTGCTAAATCATACTGTGTAGATTTCAATCGGGCCAAGAGATCATTAATCTAGGTCTTCAAGTTACTTTGTGTATGTTTCAATGATGAAACAATTTCCTCAAGCTCATTTATCTTTTTATTTTGAGTTTTATAGGTTTTCTTAATATCACTTTTAAGGTGGCGTTTGGTTGGAAGGAATAGAATGGAATGGAATGGAATGGAATTGAGAAACTAGTATAATTTCAAGTAAAATTATGTTTGAGTGGGTAATGAAATGTAAAACCCAAGGGAATGTTTCATCTCAAATTCCCTTGGTTGTGGGATTTCAAATTCCCCCTCTAGGTTAAAGGATTTTGAAATCCCACAACTAAGGGAATTTGAGGTGAAACATTCCATTAGTTTACTTTTAATTTCTCACTCAAACACAATTTTACTTGCAAATTATACTAGCTTCTCATTTCCATTCCATTCTTTCAAACCAAATGCCCCTAAGAATGTTAATTGATTCCACATCATTCATAAGATCCAGATTGTGATTCTTTACATGTTTTCCTTTATAATGCTGTAAGGATTCCTATAAGTCTGATACAGCCAAAACACTCTAAGTCTTCCTGCATGCTGCACAGAACATGA
>BJCN01317498.1:0-11182 GCA_018326445.1 Flaveria brownii
GAAAAAACTGAAAAATGCAGCAAGAAGCTGTAATACCTGCACAAGGGTTTTAGCGGCGACTTTAAGGCATTAGGGGCGACAGGTTTTCCGTCATTTTTGAGGCCTTTAGCGGCGACTCAATAGCGGCGACTCAATAGCGGCGACACTAAGGCATTAGTGGCGACATTTTTAGCGGCGACACATTAGCGGCGAAACTTTGACCATTAGCGACGTTTTATTACCGGCGACTTTTTAGCGGCGACAAGTCGCCGCTAAAGGTAATAGCGGCGACATATGGGGTCTTTAGCGGCGACTTTAGTTGCCCCTAAAGACCTGTCTCCTTGTAGTGTAAGCCAACCTAAAAAAGTTGTGACCTTTGATCTTGTAGAAACGATTTAGGTATCAACACTTAACCAATAATTGAAAACTATATTTTTAAACTTAGTTTTAAATCTAAGATTTATTAGAAAAGTTGAGTTTTGACTATTTTATGACTCTTACAAGTTGAGACTATGACTTTTTCAAAATGTTAAAATGATATGTTTGTCCATTTACACTTCATAATAACTCATTTTCACATTTCTATGGAAATTATAGTTATTACTAGTTATTTTAATATGTTAACCTTTCATATTAGGGTTGGAAGGAAATAACCAAATTAATCTAAACCACAAGAACGACTGAACTCTAATATACAAAATTTAAATAAGTTAAGGAATATTGAAAATTTAGCATGTAATTTAGCATGAAATCGACCCTTGAGGCAAACCACCACAAAATACAATCCAAAGCATCTAATCAGTTATGAGGTATGATGACGTGGTTGATGCCGGAAAAGAGATTGGCGCCGCTTACTTCACTGAACCCTATATCGCCTATGCAGCGGCTTCCTTCGTGGTGGACCCTACTAAACCACCACTAGATCTTTCCTATTCCACCATCAAAATAACATCAAACTTTAAGATTGTTACAGATTAAAGTAAATCATTGGTAGCTTTGCTTTCCTTCACTTCCCTATTTCATATGTGATTTCATATGATAGACTGAAAGATTATTTAAGTGATCAAGATTTACTAACCCTCCTGATCAATCAATAATCGTAATCTATATCACTATTAATACTAACTCCTCTTTTTAGGTAAATTGTCATTGCTTACATGACATCACTTTGTTATCATCATAAATAATTCATTAATGATAATATATAAATAATAAAGTGTGAGTTATTTTATTAAAGGGTAAGAAAAAGATGATATATTTCCCATAAAAAATTACACAAAGGTAAATAATAGAAGTTAACACGTCCTTATGTCTCCTCGGTTTCCTTATAATACAACAGTCCTCCCCTCAAGCCCCCAAGAACCAGACCACCCCCCAATTCACCCTTCATCCCTGACATCAACTCAAAAACAAACAAATTCACTTCAAATCCCTTATTTACCCTGCAAAATATCCATTTGTTCTTCATCCTTTTTTCATCTTCTTTTAGATTCTTCAAAGTTCTTGAATAATATCTATACCTTCACCGATCATCATCACCGACATCTAGATCGGGTAAAAGAGGGAAACGGGTAAACGTGTGTTCTTGCGTTGTGTTGATTCAATTTAGGGTTACCACTTTAAACTTCTGATCTCTAATTCTATATACCCAATTTTGGAAAAGAAAAATGCTGTCTTTTCGTTTCTTTTTCTCTTTTGTGGCCAACAAAATTTAATGTTTTCTATTCATAGAAAACCCTTGATTTGAACGCTGGTTTATTCTTTGTTTTCTTGATAACTTTCACTGGGATTTGGATGAAAATTTGCCAAAAATAGTGTGTATGATGGTTAAGGAAAGAGTACAGATTAAAAAGATTGATAATGCTACAGCAAGAAGGGTGACTTTCTCCAAGAGGAGAAGAGGGTTATTCAAGAAAGCTGAAGAGCTTTCTGTACTTTGTGATGCTGATGTTGCTGTTATCCTCTTCTCCTCCAATGATAAGCTCTTCCACTACTGCAGTTCAAGGTATCTAGGGTTATCTGTGTGTTTTTATGTGTGTTGAGTGTGGGGTGCTTTATAATGATATAGCTTCTTTTGTGATTCGTGTTGTAGGGTTGATATTGAATTTATTCTATCAGGGTTCAACATATTTTTGTCTATTTTGTGTGTTTAATTTAATTAAATTAATGTTTTGCTTGTGGTCTGATATTATCTTGGATTGTACTTCATGCTTACTTTTTTGTATTGTACTTACGGTATAGTTGTCTGGCTGTTCTTGTGGGAACTCATTTCTTTCATATGTTTCTTGGAAAATGTTTTTGTATGTGGTATTTCCTTTATGTATTGCAAATAAACTGACTTTGTGATTCAAACACATGATCTGCCGGTCACAGAATGATGGAATTTAGATAGATGTCTAATAGATTTAATCTGCTAGTTAGAGAAAATATTACCACTTGTCACACATCTTGAAGTTTCAAACCGAAAAATTCGTGATCAATGAAAAATGAAATTCTAATTGTAGTTCCAACAAGTTTGCTTAGGAAAGAAGTAGAAGAAACAATTTCCATCACATGGTCACATGCTATGTTTACTTATTTTGATAGATTGCATTTATATGAAGTGTATTGATTTTGTTACTGTCATTCGTGTAACCAACTAATGCGTACTTACAATGGAAATTTGGAGGTAATTAGCATTTCGGTTAAAAGTTTATGGATATTGGAGAATTCTTTATGTGTTATATATGTTAATTAGTTTTAGATTATGTAGATACATTATGAAGTCTCAAACCTGGCACAGGCAAGTATCTTATTTAGTATTTGCTTGATGTCCTTCACCTATAAAAGATGTAATAAACTGATCTACAATCTGTTTAACTTAATTGTGTTTGAGTTCTATATAATGCACTACTAATGATTTAAATGGAAATACTATAATCACATGATTCTGTTGGCACAATGTCCCGTGTACATATAAGTATTTTAATGTGCAGTTTTTCTTTTGTAGTATGGAGGAGGTTCTTGAAAGGCGTAGCTTGCACTCAAAAAATCTTGAGAAGTTAAATCAACCTTCCCTTGAGTTACAGGTGAGCATAATTCTTTTAAAAAATTTGTTTCTTGCTATGTAGATACTCTACAATTGTTCTTTACTTCTTTGTCTCTTATTGAGGTTTGGAGCTACCTATTAAGGTTGTGACCATGGTTGAGTCAGGCGAACCGTAAAAATGACCCTTTGCACAGTATTATCAAAAGACTTTAATACAAAAACTTCCCACCACCTCTTTGCTTTATTTCAATTCATCTTCTCATGAAATATATTGATCAAGATTCATGTCCAGATCTATCGTTGCAACACATCACGTAATGATGATTATGGTCCTGATTTTGGGACTCGATGAGTGCTTAAAATTTTTATTTTGTTCCAATATGACTTATGTTTAAAGATTTCATTTTTTCATTCAGCTGGTTGAGGACACCAATTATGCTAACTTAAGCAAAGAAGTAGCAGAAAGAACCCTTCAATTAAGGTACATTCTAGTACACAAATACATGTATACACACATGCACACAGGCAGTTTAATATAGAAAAAATGTGCACACACATTTAAATGTATAATGTGAAATAACTATGTATGTGTGTGTTTACGTTATGCACGTATGTTGTTTGATTACGAGTATGATTCTTCATGAAAAGCAGGCGGTTGAGAGGGGAGGAGCTACAGGGTTTAAGTATTGAAGAGCTGCATCAACTCGAGAAGTCGCTTGAAGCTGGATTGAGCCGGATTGTTGCCAAAAAGGTTTAGTTACTTTGTGTTAGTTATTATTTTTCATTCTGTCTTGTGGAACTTTCAAATATATTTGTTTTTCAAAATCTTTCAGGTTAAATTTACCATTTATTTATAATCTTATGGAAGGGTATTTTACATGATTCTCTAAAAGTATGTATCTATTCAGATGCTCCGATTTTCACCAATTATTTTACATTTGTTTTCCTTTAAGATGCACGTGAAGAACATTTATGTATTTGTATATACACAAGATTTTAAACGTCTATTATTAAATAGAAGTATCAAAAGAAACTAGATCGATTGAGAAACGTCAAACAAGTGCCTCTTTTGTGTAAATGAGTCTTTAGGCTCAAGCTTATTTAAAGTTTTACTTTTTCAGGGGGAGGTGATTATGAATGAGATTTATCATCTTCAAGAGAAGGTCTGAACTTGAACTAAGTGATTCCATTTATATTTCACTCATAAAAATAATCCCTGGCTTATGGTTTGTTTTTAAAATATGTATATCATGAATTGTGTTAGTAATTTGTGACAAAAAGGACATAACCGCTGCCTTTAAGTGTTGCAAAAGATCATTTTGTAGCTACTTGACAACTTGCTTTAAGTGCTTAAAACATGTAGGAGGTGAAACTCATGGAGGAGAATGACAAACTTAAAGAAGAAGTATCTCTCTAAACTTTGAGCTTGTTTTCTTTCTGTTTGAATCCTACTTGTATTAAGAAAATAACACCAATATACTTTTCTTTGCAACCCTTCCCACTTTACAAAAAGGGTTATTTAACGTTGTTAATCATTATCATGAGACATGTTAACCAACGATTATATATGCTATAAACATGAAAAAAGAAAACAAAAAAGACGGTTGCCAAAGAAAATTTTGTTGGTGTTTTGTTACTATCTGTAGTCTGGTATACCTGTTTTTGCTAACATGCGCTTGAATGGTTAAATGAAGCTTTTGAAGATATCTAATGCTCGGAAACAAATTATTTGTGATTTTGTTTCTGGTGATGATGGGGAATCATCGGAATCCACCAATATTTGCAACTCTGCTGGTACTCCACAAGATTATGAAAGCTCCTGTACATCCCTTAAGTTGGGGTGAGCAAATTTTCTGGTATTGATTTATTATTCTGAACAAAATAAATATTGATAGAAATCACATCCTTCTGTTTAATACAAACTTGGTTCAATGAAAGAATCGGCTTTAATATTGTAGTTTGTCACAAAGTAACATATATTTATTGAAAGGAAATCCATGTGAGGTGAGCTAATTTAATTAGGATACATGTAGTTCCCTCGCATAATAATAGTTGAAAGTTGCTTAAATTTGCCAACTGTACCATAGTTTGTTTAGTAACTCTTGTCCATTGTTGGTATTGCATTTTAAACAAGTAGTGTTTAGTTTGTAATTGAACTATAATTCAGCAATTAAAACCTTATTCTATCGGTATGAATAACCAAACCGGATGATAGCATATTGTATTTCATATGTTAAATTTTCAATTATTCGTGTGATCGAAAAGGTTTATAATTACATTAATCACATGGGGCTCGTGTTGCAGGTTACCTTATTCAGGTTGGTGAAAGAATTGTTGGATTTGTATAACTATCAAGTTTGTAAATGTAAGTCAAGTATGTTAAACAATGATTTGTTTAAGCCCCATATGACATTTGGGACTACGTGTGCTGGATGTTGTAACCATGCTCATAGTCATACTGCTGTAAAATAAAATAAGAAAGCGGTTACAAACTATTAAGTATTAACATTCTTCATTTCACATATGATGTTCCTCTCTTTACTAATTTTAATTATATTTCGTCATCTTCTAATATATCATAGTTCTACATGATTAATTGTGAAACGTCCTCTTTGTTCATGTATATGGCATCACTTTCATTAATAACATGGGCATAGTCACTTCTTTTCCTAGCATCTCATTACAGTTACCAGCATCAATTTGTGTGATCAGATTTTTATGGCATTGCTTGTATTAATGATCTCTTATAACCTTTTTAGCATCGTATTGTTGGTTTTTTTAATGTGGGACCCGCATATCGGAATGTTTATTGTATTTAGTGTCGTACTAGCACGTGTTTATTCAAGGGAGACATTTTTCATAGCGATGGCAAACGAACTTGAATGCAACAGACAAACCTAAAACGATTGGGATGGGTAATGAGATGAGTATTTGTACATGTATAGGACTCAGTGTTGTAAAAATCGGCCTAGGCGGACGATTAATCGTTGATTAATTGCTAGGCGTCTAGGCCCTTGTAGCTTAATGCTAGTCGGAGCAATTAATTGGTAATCGGATCTAGGCGGGATTAATCTATATTAATCGGTGTAATCGGCCTAGGCGGTCAAATCCGGTCAACGGCTTCAATTTGGGTTTTAAAACCTAAAATCTTACGGTCTTAGGAATTTCAACCACAGCCTCCACTTCGAATCTTGAGATCACCCCTCCTGGCAGCCACCCCTCCGGCGACCAAGCTCCTTCCCGGTGACCAGCCTCCTGTTCATTGGCGACCACGTGCTAGGACAAGTGCTAGGACAAGTGGTAGGACAAGTACATCAAGGGAACTATATGATGAAGAATTTGAGTCGGAGGATGAGGATGAAGTAGATGAAGATGTTGAATACGAGTCGGATGGTGTTCAAATCATTGAAAAATATGGAGAAGATAACGAAGTGTTTGATCTTTGAACTATTTGATCTTTGAAACTATTTGATCTTTAAAGTGTTTGAACTACTATGTTTTAATTTTTATATTTTGAACTATGTGATCTTTGAAGTACTTGATGGTTAATTTTATGTTTAATTATTAATGGTTGAAGTGTAGTAATCTTAAGTATATATATAATTTCTAAAAAATACATATAAAATTTGCAAATCGATTAATCCCAATTAATACTGATTAATCCCAATTAATCCTGATTAATCCCTAGTCTCTACCTCACCGCCCGACTAGCGCCTAGCGATTTTTACAACATTGATAGAACTAGATATGATTATTTACTAGAAATTTTTATGAGTATGAAATGGGTAAATATTTAATTTTTATTTTTCTTTGTCATCGTAACAAGTAATATATACTAATCTATAGGCTTTTAGATTTTTTGTTTCTACTAACTTGGGTAATATAGATCTATAAAATTAATAATTGTAAGCAAATGTAAGTACTGATAACCCTGTCCTTAACAGTTAACTTCTTAGCAAATTACTGACCACGGGGTATGCTGATCTTTATACTTGTAGAAGTTTACTTTACACTCGCCTTTAGACTCATACCCACTCATTAGGTATCTTATTATTCAGAAGTCTCAATCTAGAAATTGCTTATCAAATTTATGATTTACCTATCAGTCTAAGCTTTTAACAATTTGTATGCTTTCAGTAATATAGTTAAATTTTAACAAATTATTAAATATATCTGATCTTTATAGTTAGGGGAAATTGCACATTTATCATTCTAAACTTGTGAAATTACATATTTCCCTAAAACATGCTTAAAAAGTATTGTACTTTATGCATTAAAACTTGTATTTTGAGAAAAAATATATAACTTTTTGGTAGAGAGAATGATATATGTAATTCTCCATTACAGTTACACTCCTACGTTTATTGACTCATATATACTTAAGCGCTAGACATATGTTAGTTTTTAGTCTTAATTTAGAAATTGGTTATCAAATGTAAGATTTGCCTATCAATATAAGCATTTAACAATTTTAGTTATCTTAGTTTTTACTTTCACCAAACATAATAATTCTTTCTCTTCATGAAATGGGACATATTGGTCTTGTCATCTAAATGAACATGTCTACCATTCCCCGGTACACATCCTTAAAGGTTCTGGAGTAACTCTTCCAATATACTAAATGTTAAAAGTAAAGTCAAATGAGGTTGGTTAATTGCTTATTTCGTTGATACCATCGATTGATCATTGGTTCTTTGAATCGAGCCGTAACAGCTCTGATACCAATTATTACAAAATCATTAGAAAATAAACAAAACAATTCCCCTTTCAATAATTCAATCTTATTCACTAATAATTTTATTGAAGAAAATAAAAAAAGAAATACAGTTAAAATGAAATTGAATCTCTTTATACTAATCAGTGTTATCAACAATAACCCAATTAAGAAAGTGACTAATACACCCACCTTCTTGCACCGGGCACAAGATCAATTATAAAATCGACTTGACGAAATGGAGGAAGATCGGTTAAGTTCTCGGGAAAAACTTCGGGAAAATCCCGAATAATCGGAATGTCTTCAATCTTTTTTGATTTTACATCTGTTTCCATAACATGGCTAAGAAATGCACATAATGCTTGTGGAGGTACTTTTGAGCTTTGGTGCAAGACATGAGTCTAAGCTCTTATCGACATCGGTATCAAACAGAACTGAAGCATACTGGTTGTTGACTAAGAATGTATCGTTCATGTTATCGTTGTTTTTTTGGACTTGATGAGCATTAATGTTAAAGGCACACCTTTAAACTACATGAACAATGTTGGCAAGCTGCGGGCATCGGTTGCGTAAATGGTTCAGATCATCGCATTGATAACTTGCATGACTTTAAGTGATGGTAGGAGGAGGTTGAACAAGAGCGCATTAACCGGAGCCTTAAAAACATTCCTGCACACGTTGAGGAATGGCCAAAACGACCACCATTGGTGCATAGACGAAAATATGCATTTGCTGGATGATGATACTTGCAGATGTTACACTGTAGGAAGGTTTCAGTATAGGATTTATTTGTCGGGGCTTCATTAACAAATGTTAGTTGGTATGTCAATGCAACTTTGTTAACTGGTACAGAAGGGGTAACCACAACAAAATTTTGGAACTTAGCATTCCTCTTCTTGTTCTTAGAAGGTTGGAGGTTATCCTCCTTGGTGTTTTCAATAGTCGTTTTCACAGTTGACTTTGTACTACATTTTTTAGTAAAAAAATCAGCTTTCATGTGATTGTAAGTTAACTGGGAAACCAAATGGATAGCATTTTTAATGATTATCAAGAAACCTTATGAGAACTGGACAAATATATTTTATAATTTCTAACAAAAAAGGATAGGATATTTCAAAAATAACAATGATGTGTTCTGAGTGTAAACATTCGGTTTGCAAACCAAAGCGAATACGTTGACTTATCAAAGTATTAGGTCGAACATAACCTTAACAAGGACATGCATACCTATAAGTGGACACTCACCCTGAGGGTTCCCAGGTAAGTAAACAGATCCATCAATTTATTTGGATTTATATGAATACTTTGTGTAGACAATACACCCCGAGACATAATCACCTACATTTCCAGCATTGCATGTGTTCAGTTATGAGATTTAGACATTGATGGGATTTTAAAACCATGAAAAACATTTCAAAATTTGATATTTAATAATCCATTTCATTTAGGCATAAATCCTTAGAATATGATTTGAGAATTATGTGTGCATTGATTGTAATCAAGGTATAAAGATAATCATATAAGGCATATCACATAAAATCATGTCTAAACATATAAGGTACTTAGGAGGACTCTTGTGTGAGTTACTTAGTTATAGTCTAGGTCATTCCATTTTTAATAACCTAATTTCCTATAAGCATGGTTCTAATACCAATATGTTACATCCCAACCGATGACGGAATAATCGGGACGAACGAAGGGAAATTTATTGTTTGTAGCACTTGACATTAAATAAGTTAAAATAATGTTAAATGAAATTTTCATTGATAAATAATAGTAAAAAATTTCATTAAAACTAAAAAAATAACTCTAATAGACATAATACTTTTTTTTGTTTTTCTATGTCCAAGTCCAAATGTGGCATGTAGAAGCCCTCTAAACTGTATTCCTGAAATCTTGTGTAAAATAATGAGTCGGATAAAGAATTAGCTGGTGAGTAATTACAGGTTTGTATTCATAGATATATTGATTAACAATGATTGAAACAATTTAATTCTCATGACAATGTCAAGACTTATAATGCATAGTGTAACATAAAAAGACAAACCAAAAACAATAAAACATAATAACTGAATTGAGTCGGTTTGTAGATTAAGCCTTATGAATAAACATGAATCTGGTTTCAATCACCCTCAAATAATCAAATGTGGTGGATTTATCAAATCAATAGATCTATCATTGTATGTTGCCATAGTTTGTATAAGTTAATGATTATGTTAACATCTAGTTTATCTAACTATAAACATATATTTGCAAATAATCAACACAGTATGATTAGAATTGAATTTTAAATAGAATAACAATGAATAACAATTGATTGTATGAATGTCACATGATTTTTCCAAAAAATAAACACATAAAAATGGGCTATAGATACTCACTTGATAATTATATTGTAAGGATTGAATGTAAAGGCTCAGAAAATTAAAAACAAGATTTTAAAGATTTTGTTCGTGCGAGAAGCTAGTTCTCGCGCAAGAAACTATAGTTTTGGTATATATAATGTTTGATGTTCATTTGTTTACGGATCTTGAAAATTTCACACTTTTGTAATCAATTATCAAAGAGCAATATAATCAAAGTTATTTAGATTGTGCTTCTATTACTACTTGATCTTTTTCTTCTTGTTTTTTCTATATTATGTGAGTGATTAATTCCACGTTTCATTCACAAAATCAATCTACTGGAAGTTTTAACGAACTTTATGTCACACCCTCAAAATCCACGTGCAGAGTTTTACCGCGAGACGTGTGAACAAACCAGGATCACAGTCAATAGTTACTCGGAACGACTCTATATGTTACATCTTTCATTACAAATCAAAGTTCAAACATTACAATACAGGCGGAAGCATTAAACAAAGTAAACAACTCAAAATATATATAAAAGTAAACAATTTTATATCATCGTTTAAGCCTTAGGATGCATGCTTGACCCGTGTAGTGCTCCTAACAGCAGTCCAGTTTAATTACCTGAGAATAGCATACTAAAAGTCAACACACGGTTGGTGAGTTCAAGAGTTTGCGTTTAAACAAAAACAGTTTATCAAATGTGTATATCAATCCAATGGTTAATGTGTTTCAATAGTTTGTAGTTAAACGTCACAGTTTAACAATAGTTTGTATCAACCCAACGGTTGACCAGTTCAATAGTTTTCAGTTAAACGTCCCAGTTTAACAATAGTGTGTATCAACCCAACAGTTGACCAGTTCAATAGTTTTCAGTTAAACGTCCCAGTTTAACAATAGCGTATATTTAAACCTGTGCATTGTAATGGCTAGCTAGCCCATTCACAAATGATATTATATAGTGATTTCGACATTGAAGCTGACTGTGTTATGTTTGCCTCCAGCCACGATGTCAGATCGTGACTAATGTTCATAGGACAAATTGCACCCGACTGACCTCGAGTCATACAAGTGGGGCTCGTCACACCCAGTAGTACTACCCAACTTTCCCCG
>BJCN01317539.1:0-10851 GCA_018326445.1 Flaveria brownii
GTAATATATATATATATATATATATATATATATATATATATATATATATATATATATATATATATATATATATATATATATATATATATATATATATATATAACAATTATGTTAATTAGTTAAGTTTAACTTTTTATTTTATTTTCTATCTGTGTATCATACGAGTTTATGTTCTAATGAATGAGTTTGGTGTTTTTAAATAGGCTCAAAACCTTAAAAAGTATAGCAAGCCATAAAAAGCGTCATGTATCCAACGAAAGAAAATGATGCAAACGGTAAATATGCCCATTTATAAAAATTTAATACACATGCATTTTCTCCTTGAATTTAAAATGTCCTTAACTTTTTTATATTTCAATTTATTTTTTAGATAATTACACAATGTAATCAATCGTTTTATATCTTTTCAACTAGTTTATATTCATATATTAAGAAAAGACCTAAATTAGTTGGGGCCTTTTATGATATTTTAGTGTTTTAGAACCGGGTAATTTTTATAGTGTTTTAGAATTATATAATTTTATGATGTTTCGATATGTATTATTATTTAGGTGTTTTTAAACTAAATGAACTTGTTATGTTTTCAAATTGAGTTACAGTAAAGGAAAGAATATTAAAACATCATATGTAACACCCTGAAATTTTCAAACAAAACCAAAGTTCTTGCATGAAAATTGGTTCTCGCGCGAGAACAGTCGCGAACAGTGGGAATACACTATAAATAGGCCCAAGCACCCAAAATTCTCCACTTTATGCGAAGACTCCAGCTGTTGTGCTTGAGAAGAGAGGAATCGGTGCTAAGTGGAGTCTAAGGTATGTATTCAATGATATTCGATGTAATAATGCATTTATGAATAGTATTAAGGATATTACGCATGATCATGTAGTTTCTCATCGAAAGACTCTCAGTTCAGTGTTGTTCTTGGGCAAAATATCAAAAGTTGAGTTTTAGACCTCTCTTTTTATATTCTTTCCATGATGTAGGGCTAATGTGCATACCTTAATGAGTGTTTTGATAAAGTATAACGGTATAGATTGCTATAGCACGTTTTTGGGCGTTAAAGTATTTAAAAAATCGACAACTTGGGGATAAAGTTTCTAGAAGCCGAATAGTTCTCGCTCATAGAGTGAGTTCTTGCATGAATAGACTGGTTCTCACGACAAGCAGTTATCTTTCATAGTTCTCGCGTGATGGGGATAACTTGCACGGCAAGTTGTCATACTTTGGAGAGTTCTCACACAAAGAATAAGTTCTCGCATGAGTTATAGTGCTAGTATTTATGTTCTCACATGAACCCATAGAAATTACATGTATAGATACCTCCTTATAGCGTGCGATAAAGATAGTTTTAACTGAGAACTTATAGCTAAAGAAATAAAGTATATGTAATATTACAGTTAAAGATTAAAGAAAGATAGTAAAGTCCCATGTGAAACGTTAAAGAACTTGAATAATAATTCAAGAACAGTTACCCATTAAAGCACAGTTGTGAAAACATTAAAGTATGCTAAAGAAGTCTTGCAAGCACTGATAAAGGAGACCTGCATTCATTACACTCTCACCCGATAAAGGAGTGTTATCTCGTGTATGCTCATCTGATAAAGGAGTGATACCTCGTGTATGCTCACCTAATAAAGGAGTGATACCTCGTGTATGCACACTTGATAAAGGTGTGATACCTCGTGTATGCTCACCTGATAAAGGAGATATGCCTTGTGTATTCTCACTTGATAAAGGTGCTAAGCATTTGTGCTAAGCTCAAAGATAAAGTAAAATAATAAATCTAAAATACAGATAAAGCAAAGATACAGTATCTGATAAAGAAATGATAAAGTAAAAGCTAAAGTATATTTAATGAAAGGATATTACAGTAGTTAAAAACCCTTACCATAGCGTAAGCGTAAAGTTAAAGTATATGTATTGTTAAAGTATGGGAAGTTGTATGTTTATGATAAAGTTCAGTTAAAGAATTTGATAAAGTAAACCTAGAACTCACTTATCGTCACTAACTTTTGTATGCATATTAGATTGAAAGGTACGGTCAATACTGGCATCCTGGCATAGATTAAAGATTGATAGTTAAAGTTATCTTTTACAATGTAAATTTTTAATGATGATAATGTTTTACGTTCTGCTGCTTATATTAATGATATTTGATGTTCGAGGACTTGTGTTTCTGACATCTAAATCTAACTGTGAGGTTGCATGTAAACATGTCCTTACAAGTTGGTATCAGAGCCAGAGTTTGAGAGATTTACACACATTGATGTCTGAACTCAAACTGAGAATGGGATCGATTAAGGGATGCCAGTGCCAGTATCCCATGTTAGGAAGGTTAAGTTAACGATTATGATGGATAAAGGTTTATAGAGGGTATAGTGCTCATGGTGAGATTGAGAGCTGATGTAACTCAGAATAGGAAACGTTTAGGACGTGTAAAGTAAGTAGTTCATTATAACTGTCCACTGTCATTAAAAACTTACATTACTTGACATGATCTGAATTATTACCTGAAATGATAACGTTGGTTTTCATATCTTATAAAAAGTTATGCTTGGAAAGAAAGCTACTCGAGCATGTGCTCGTGGTGCATGCGGACTCTATTGACACTACTAGCGAGGAAAACTCTCATCATTCTGAAGAGAGGATAACCTTGGAGCCTATGGTTAGGGAAGCTATCGTCAAAGAGGTTCACAAGATTCTTCATGACATCATGCCTTCAATCATGACTGAGGATCTGAAGGAGGTAACCAAGGAGTGGATGTTGGAGGCAAAGAACAAAGCTAGCAAGAAAGACAGTGAGGTTACCGGAGAAGGCCCGTGGAAGGATGAGAAAAATGAGGAGGATGTGACTGATAGGGAATTAGATAAAGGGTGTTCTTACAACATATTCAAGTGGTGCAATCCTCCATCCCTGGATGGCAAGGGTTGTATCTCTAGTGGGTGTCTAAGATGGAGGCAGTGATCGAAATCAATGAATGTAAAGCCAACCAAAAGGTAAAGTTCGTAGTTCACTCATTTGTTGATGAAGCTATTTATTGGTGTAACACCATTAAACAGACTAAAGACCCTCGTGAGTTAAGGAACTTGAAGTAGGATGACTTGAAAGAGTTGGTGATGAGGAAGTTCTATCCTTAGAATGAGATAGATGGGATGGAAAGTGAATTCTTGGGATTTAAAGCTGGAAGTCTAACGCATAGGCAGTACACATCTTGCTTTAATGAGATGGCCAGGTTGGTGCCTCACCTGGTGAACACTGAGGAGAGGAGGATGAAGTGTTATGTACAGGCTTTGCCTTCAAAGGTTAGGACATATGTTAAGGCAAGCAAACCAAAGTCCTTTGATTCTTTAGTGGAGATGAGAGGGATAGTTTACGATGACGTGGAGGCTGATAAGCCCGTTGAGGAGGTGAGAAAGAGGAGTTGGTCGGGGAGTGTGAAACGAGAAAGGAATGAGAGGTCTGCTACTCAGAACAAAATGATGAAGGTGGAATCATCCGGTGAGTGCTAGAAATATGGGTGAAAGCATGCTGGTGAATGCAGGTTTGGTTCAAGCCTATGTTACAGATGCGGGAAGACGGGGCATTTCTCCAAGGATTGCCCTAATTTGATAAAGTGCTACAACTATGGCAAGATGGGGCACTACAGCCGAGAGTGCAAAGAGGCGAAAGTGGTTGACTAGGCTAGAGGAAAGAAGATAGAGAAAGAGAAGAAAGTAGGTGATAACCCAAGGGCCAAGGCTAGGGCTTTCACGATGACAAAGGAGGTAGCCAGAGCTAAACCTGATGTTGTGTCTGGTATGTTTCTAGTTAACAACATACTTGCTTCTATTCTTTTTGATTCCGGTGCAAGTAAGAGTTTCGTAGCTGCTACTTTCTACGATATGATAAATGATAAGGCTAAAGAAATAGATCATGTTTTGAAGTAGAAATTGCTATTGGAAAGACTATTAAGATAACTGAGTCCTTATATGATTGTATCATATAATTGGAAGGTTATTGATTCCCCGCTAGGTTGTTTGTTATGACCCTAGGATGATTCGACGTTGTGTTGGGTATGGATTGGTTAGCCGCCTACGAGGCTAATATAGTTTGTAAGAGAAAGATGATTAAAATTAAAGCGCCTGATGGTAGTATAGTCATGATTTATGGTGATAAAGTATGCGAAGTTCCAAAGATTATATCCATGATAAAGGCTAAAAAGTGTATGAAGCGAATTGTATGGAGCATTCTTGGCATATGTTAAAGATGCTAAAGCTGAAGTTGGAAAGTTGATAGATGTGCCCGTGGTGTGTGCCTTCCCGGATGTGTTCCTTGAGGACTTAAAGGAGGTACCTCCTAATCGAGAGATAGAGTTTCAGATTGACCTTTGTGCCAGGAGCTCAACCCGTTGTCAAAGTGTCGTATCGTTTGGCTCCGTCAGAGATGAATGAACTGCTAGCCCAACTACAGGACCTTTATGATAATGGTTTTATCAGACCAAGCATTCCTCCTTGGGGTTCTCAGGTGTTGTTTGTAAAAAAGAAAGATGGTAGCATGCGAAATATGTATAGATTACAAGGAGCTGAAGAAGGTCACGGTAAAGAATAGATACTCGGTCGGGTTATCATCAGCTAAAAGTTAAGGATCAGGTTATCCCAAAGACAGCGTTTTGGACACGATATGGGCATTATGAATTTCTCGTGATGTCGTATGGTCTAACCAATGCTCCCGCAGCATTCATGGACTTGATGAATAGGGATTGTCGATTGATGCTTGACAAATAAGTGATAGTGTTCATAGACGATATCCTAATCTATTCAAAGAATGAGGGAGACCACGCCTATCATATTCGTGAGGTGTTGGAAACTCTAAGAAGGGAGAAGTTGTATGCAAAATTATCTAAATGCGCGTTTTGGTTACGTGAGGTACCGTCCCTGGGTCATGTGATCAACCCAGAATGGATCATGTTGATCTTGCTAAAGTGGAAGCTATGATGTAGTGGAGTTCACCAAAAATGTTATCTGAAATCCGAAGCTTCCTCGGATTAGCGGGTTATTACAGGAGCTTCATTCAGGATTTTTCCAAGATTGCCTCATCACTGATAAAGTTAACAAGGAAAGATGTGAAGTTTGAATGGGGTGACAGTCAAGAGAATGCGTTCATAGAGTTAAAGAGGAAGTTGACACAAGCTCCGGTTTCAACGCTACCAGAAGGGAACGGGGACTTGGTTGTCTATTCCAATGCTTCTTATCAAGGGTTAGGGTGCGTACTAATGCAACGAGGCAAAGTCATAGCGTATGACAGTTAAAGATTCACGAATTGAACTACCCTACCCATGATTTGGTGCTGGCTGTAGTGGATTCACGTTGAAGATATGGAGACATTACTTATATGGTGTCAAACGTACGATTTTTATAGGCCATAAAAGCCTAAAGTATTTCTTCGAGTAGAAGGATCTCAATATGAGACAAAGAAGATAGTTGGAGCTCATAAAAAACTATGTCTGTGAGATTCATTATCACCCGGGTAAAGCTAACATGGTAGCTAATGCCCTAAGCCATAAGAAAAACTGTGAACCGATTCGGGTGAGATCCTACTAGTTGATTGTGACTCCTGATGTGATAAAGCAAATTTGTGAAGCTCAAAAAGAAACTCTGGAAACCGAACACGTTAATAAGGAGAGGATGAAAGGGCAGGTCATGAATCTAGAAGAAAACACCAATGGTGTCAAAACTAGATTTAGGTGTATGTGGATCCCTAGTTGTGGAGATCTGCGGGGGAGAGTACTAGATGAAGCCCATAAGACTCGCTACTCAATTCATCTAGGAACCAGCAAAATGTACCAAGACCTAAAGAAGAATTATTGGTGGTTGGAAATGAAAGCCGATGTAGCAAGGTATGTAGGAAAGTGCTTGACCTGTCTCCGGGTTAAAGCTAAGCATCAAAAGCCATATGGGAAAATCCAACCCTTGGAGATTCCTGAATGGAAATAGGAGCATATTACTATGAATTTTATAATGAAGCCGCCTCGTACAGCTAAAGGTTATGATGTCATATGGGTCATAGTAGATAGACTGATGAAAAGTGCTCACTTTCTACCTATCCAAGAGACGTATAACTCAGAGCGGCTAGCTGAATTGTTCATCAATGAAATAGTTACCTGTCATGGTGTGCCGGTGTTAATTGTCTCTAACAGAGACACGCGGTTTACATCTAAATTTCAGAAGAAGTTCAATGATGCCATGGGAACCAGACTAAATATCATTACAGCATACAACCCACAGACGGATGGCCAATCCAAAAGGACTATATAGACATTAGAGGACATGCTATGGGCATGTATCATAGATTTCAGTAGGAGCTGGGATAGTCACCTACCATTAACAGAGTTCTCACACAATAACAGCTACCATGCTAGTATTGGAATGCCCCCGTATGAGATGCTTTATGGTAAGAAGTGTAGAATCCTTGTATGTTAGGGGGAAATCAGACAGAAGGAGTTGGGGAGTATTGAGCTTATAGAGACTACTAATGAGAAGCTAGCCAGAATTAAAGCCTACATGAAAGCCGCTAAAGACAGGCAGAAGCCCTATGCCGACAAATGTCAAAGACCGATTGAGTATAACGTCGGTGATAAAGTGATGCTAAAGGTTTCACCTTGGAGAGGAATCATTCGATTCAGAAAGAGAAGAAAGTTAAGCCCTCGATTCATTAGGCCTTACAAAATAGTAGACCGTGTGGGGGAAGTGGCATATAGGCTTGAACTACCAGATGAGTTATGTGAAATTCATTCTACTTTCAACGTATCACATATGAGTAAATGTCTAGCATACGAAGACGCTCATGTTCTATTGGAAGATATGGAGATAGATGACAGATTTAATTATGCGGAACACCCCGTAGCAATCATAGACAAGAAAGAGAAACAATTGAGAAATAAAGTAGTTCCACTTGTCTGAGTGTAGTGGAAGCATAGAAAGGGGTTAGAATCCACTTGGGAATCTAAAGATGAAATGAGACATCATTACCCTCAATTGTTTGATGAATAGCGGGTTTCGTGAGGGGGATAGACTTGTAACACCCTGAAATCTTTAAACAAAACCAAAGTTCTCGTGTGGAAGGTGGTTCTTGCGTGACTATAAGTTCTCGCACGAGAACAACCTCAAACAGTGGGAAAAACGATAAATAGGCCCAAGCACCCAATCTTCTCCAGTTTATGCGAAAACTCCTGCTGTTGTGCTTGAGAAAACAGGAATCGGTGCTAAGTGGTGTCTAAGGTATGTATTCGATGATATTCGATGTCGTAATGCATTTATGAATAGTATGTAATGAAATTGCGCATGATTATGTAGTTTTTGATTGAAAGATTCTCGGTTCAGTGTTGTTCTTATGCAAAATATCAAAAGGTGAGTTTTAGACCCCTCTTTTTACAAGTTTTCCATGATTTGGGACTAATGTGCATACCTTAATGAGTGTTTTGATAAAGTATAATGGTAAAGATTGTTATAGCACATTTTTAGCATTAAAGTAGTTAAAGAATCGATAACTTAGGGATGAAGTTTCTAGCAGCCGAATAGTTCTCGCGCGGAGAGTGAGTTCTCGCATGAATAGACTGGTTCTCGCGACATGCGGTTATCTTTCATAGTTATCGCGCAATGGGGATAACTTGCACGACAAGTTGTCGTACCTTGGAGAGTTCTCGCGTGGAGAGTAAGTTCTCGATAGCGAGTTATAGTGCTATTGTTAATGTTCTCACATGAACCCATAGATATATACGTGTATAGATACCTTCGTATAGCGTGCGATAAAGATAGTTTTAACTAAGAACTTATAGCTATAGAATTAAGGTATATGTAATATTATAGTTAAAGATTAAAGAAAGATAGTAAGTCACATGTGAAACGTTAAAGAACTCGAATAATAATTCAAGAATAGTTACCAGCTAAAGCACAACTGTGAAAACATTAAAGTATGTTAAAAAAGTCTTGCAAGCGCTGATAAAGGAGACCTGCATTCGTTGCACTCTCACCTGATAAAGAAGTGATACCTCGTGTATGCTCACCTGATAAAGGAGTGATACCTCGTGTATGCTTACCTGAAAAAGGAGTTATACCTCGTGTATGCTCACCTTATAAAGAAGATATGCTTTGTGCATTCTCACCTAATAAAGGAGCTAAACATTTGTTCTAAGCTTAAAGATAAAGTAAAATAATAAATCTAAAGTGCAGATAAAGCAAAGATAAAGTATCTGATAAAGTAAAAGCTAAAGTATATGTATTGTTAAAGTATGGAAAGGTATATGTTTATGATAAAGATTCAGTAAAAATACTTTAATAAAGTAAACCTAGAGTTCACTCAGCGTCACTGATAAAAATATGTATATTAGATTAACAAGTATGCTACAGAAATAAGATGTGACCTTGGCATGGATTGGGAAGCCACCTGGCATACGGTCAAGACTGTCATCCTGGCATAGATTAAAGATTGATAATTAAAGTTATCTTTTACAATGTTTAATGATGACAATGTTTTACATTCTGCTTCTTATATTAATGATATTTGATGTTTGAGGACTTGTGTTTCTGACATTCAAATCTAACTATGAGGTTGCCTGTAAACAGGGTCTTACACCATAACAAAATTACTTGGTTTTAAAAAAATGCATTGGGAATTACTCATTCAATGATCAAACAGATATAAAAATATTCAAGAGCATGTATATGAGAAAACACCATACCCAAAAAGTTTAATGTTGTTATGACACATAATAATAAATAAAGAACAGAATCATAAAGAAAAAATATCATATAAAAAAGTTTAAATGTTATGTTGATTTTTCTGATTGATGTTAGATTTCTTTTAAAAAATGTAGTACAAATTAAAAAAAACTAATCATGTTGATTTTTTATGCAAAAACTGTAATATATTATCACAAATACAAATGTAATACCTTAAACCCTAAACTTGTGAGTTCTTATATTATACTTTTATCTAAAAATTCTAGTAAAGATTAAATGAATCTTGAGGTATAAAAGTTATAACAAAATTTTTGTGTAATTTGATTAAAGTTATTGAATAATAGAAAGCGTAATATAAAATTGTAAACATTGCTAATATATTTACCAATCTTGATGTAAAACTACAAGCATACATTTTTTATTTGGATAGGGTTATAGTAAAAATGGTATTTAATCTAAAAAATCTAATAAAGATTTTGGATTTGACACTTGTCCTTTAATCGTTTTAAATAGAAAGGTATTTTGGTCATTATGTCAAATAAATCAGCTCAATGTATTATATATTTTATATCATTTGGTATATGTATTCATTATTGCATTTTACGTTTTAAATCATTTTGTGTTATTAATATCATTATTTTTATAGATTATATAAATTTGTTATCTATTACTATGTTTTACAATTAAAAGTGCACATTAATATATTTTTATCAATTTATTTATCAAAACTCATTGTGTTGAAAATAACACAATGTGTTATCTTTGTCATTGTTTTTATACATTATTTTAGTTTTTTATCTATCATGGTGTTTTATAACTAGAAGTACACAATTATGTTATTTTACTAATATATTTTTGAAAACTTATAATAATGTTCAAGATTACACAATGATGATAAAAAACACAATGAAAAAATCTATTATTTTGTTATTATTTTTAGTGTATTAGATTAATTATTTGTTCATTCATTATCATATTTTATATATTAGAGATACAAATAATGTTGTTTTATCATTATACTTTTTTTAATTCATCATTTTAAAAAAACCCATTAGTATTTAGAAAACACAATAAACAACAAAAGGACACAATAAACTGCGCTAAAAGACACAATGATAAGATACGAGTTTAAAAAACATAAAAATTTATTAAAATTTTGTATAACAATATTATACTCGTTTTAAAGATTAAAAACTACTTATTTTTATGGTGTAATGTTTATAAATAATACCATATATAAAAGTTATAAACATTTAAAAAAATAAGAGAACTTATAATAAGTTAATAAAAGTGCAGGTCAACCATTGATTAATGAGATGTATTATTGAGATTATCTTTTACACTTTCTAGTTTTAAATAACCTTTTATTTGAACATTTTTCTTTTTATATATTACATTGATTATAAACGTTGTGCAATTTACTGGTTTATCATAAAGTTTTTATTTTTAATTTTGGATGATGAATAGTGAATTCTTTATTTTTTCATAAATCGACCACAAAAGTTTTATATAAAAAATTCGGCCAAAAAGAATTTTTTTTTCAAATTTTGGATTAGTAAAATTTCTATTTTTCATAAAATGACCATAAAATTTGGGCCGTTTTCTTTTAATTTTAAATAATTACCATATAGCCTCTCACCTTTAATTAACTTGCAGTATACATTTATAAACTAATTATCTCTTAGAAATTTATTTTTAAAAGTTGATTACAAAAAATATGTTAGGACTGTGTACGTACGGAGTACTAACCGATTCAACGTGTAACCAAATCAAATAGCGTGGAATTTTATTTGATTGTCGATCCAATCAGGGAAACCGTTAATCTGATCAAACCTAACGATTAGAATACGTTAAGAATAGAGTAGGAATGATCAGAAACGATCTATGAACTTGGAAGGGACGTTCTGGACGAACTTGGACGGCTAGGGTTGTGAATAATCCAAGTGTTGCGTTTTTCCACGAATTAAGTGGTATTTATAGGTTACAGCTTTCATTCGTGCGACTGAGTCTTGCGTATGGCTCAGTCGTGCGATTGGTTCATTTAGTACGACTGAGTCAGTCTTATGACTCAATCGTACGATTAACTCAATCACCTAGTCCAGTCGTGCGATTGGCCCATTCGCATGGTCCAT
>BJCN01317547.1:0-14716 GCA_018326445.1 Flaveria brownii
GATCGCGTAAACACATAATTAAAACACAATAATCATCATGTCAATTAGGTTATTAACAAGTTAACATTATCAATTATTATTTAGTCACCAACGTCAAACGACAACTAGTGTGTGCTTACGACACGTGTATGCAAAACTTAACGAAACTAACGGAGTTTGGTAACGGAAAATTACCGGATGTCACATTATCCCCATGTTGAAAGAATTTTCGTCCCGAAAATTGCGTTACATGGTGAGCATGTTCCATCATACGGTGAGAGTGTTCCATCACTGATCTACTGCATTGGCACACAGAAATCGAATTCGAGTGAGTTTTGGATGAGTTGTCACAGTAAGCACCCATGGAATCACCTTCAAAGAATAAACCATAATTAATACACAAACTATTTCAAATTAGATTAATAAAAACTTGTACAATAGAAATTCAAGAATTTCTATTTTTGAAAACTAAATCAAGTATTGAACAATCATGTACACATTGAGATATCTATAGATTCACGTTGATTTTGTTGAGACCTAGATTTGTAAATTACAGAAAAACTTAAATATCAAATATGACTACTTTTTGAGAGCATGAAAAAATAGAAGTGATAATCTTCTGAAGAGTATAGATTCAAAAGCTCATGAGTATTTTAAGTGAACCCTCCACCCATGAGCCTAAGACCAAAAAACAAAATCCAACAGTTAAAGCAAAGACTGGGGACCAACAATCTCACTGACGAATTCATTACCTTGAGGGTGTTTCTCTTGCAACATTATTTGTTCAAAAATGTTTCCCTTGCATGATTTGGTACCATTACACTCTTATTTGGAACAGAAAGAAGAAGAAGATTTACCCTCGGTTGAACACACGATGGCCGGTTAGATCTCCACCGCCTAGAGGTAAGTCGTTGTCTCTCTCTCTTCTTCCGATAACCCTACAGTGACATTGTTGCTTTTCTTTCTCTATATCGCCAAGATGTGGCGTTGGAACAGTGAAAGGTAAGAGCAGAACACAACACGTATCAGTGCACATAAAATACACATAATACCCTTCGTCACTGTAGCCACCAACCAAGGGTTTTAATACATATTATATAAATAACAACTTAAGGTTGCATTGATGGTTGTACTTTGAGTATTAGAGGTTGTACATGTATTTTGTTTTTTTATTTCTTTTGTTTTTTTATTTTAAACCCAATATTTTTACATCTTTTTAAATTTAATCCTTATAATTTTTCACTTTCAACTTTGATCGCATATTCTTTTCTTCTTACAAAATTTTCATTTACATTTTGATCTAAATTTTAAGAGTTAATATGCCATTCAATTTTCGGATCCTAGATCAACTTACCTATTGTTTTTAATGTTTTACGTTTCATAAACGTGGTTCAACGTTTTTACATCTACTTTTCATTTGGTTTTATTTTTTATTTTTATTTCTTTTTTAATACGAGGTTTTTCGGTGACAATGGTGTGACATTAGTGTTGTTTGTCATGGTTTTACGCCCCTGCTGCAAAGCGAGTGGCATAATACTAGTTATTTATTATTTATGATTATGTTACCTTCTTAATTTTAACCATCAAAAAAGTGAGAATAAAGGTACACATCACTTTTTACATTTTATATGATTAAAACTTTATGTTGACCTTTTATATGTGGATATATGTATATATAGGTTAGAACTCATGTAACTACATGGGCAAAATAAATTCACCATGTTAAAATCATTAGTTTTTATGAATGTTTTGTACGTTACGCGACATTATCTACTGGTGAAATAAAAATTAATGAATATCTAAGAAACTATAGATAAAATTTAAAAATTCTAAAATTATATTTTAAGATGAGATATAATATAAATCATATAGTTTATTATATTTTAATAAATTATTAAAACTAAAAATATAATTTAAATAATTAATTGTTTATTTTATACATTTAAAATCATCTATACCTATATATAATATTAAAAGAGTAACTTGGGGTACACTTGGTATATTTCTAGACCCCCTAAGTTTATTTTTCTCGTCTCTCTCTCTTCTTAACTAATTATCTAAATTAAAAAGATTAAATAATTTTAAATTTTTTTAGATTAAAAACAATTTTTTAATAAATTATGAAAGATGCATTTTTATATATGTTATTTCTAGAAAACAATTTTTTATTAAATATTTTTTTCTTTCTAAAACATCAAACTTTTATAAAATATGAAATATTTTAAAATTGATTTTTTAAATAGTAAATTTTTTATAAACTAAAAATAATTAAGATTAGGAGTTTTAATAAGAAATTTTAAAAATAATATTTTTAATGCGGTTTGTTTTGAAAAAAAAAGAGTTTAATTTTTTGAAAAAAATTAATAACAAAATTTTAAAAATTGATATCATTATTTTATTACTTGTATTTATAACTCATACGTAATTTTAATCATATTTTATTTTAGAATATCATTTTATACTTCATAAATTTTTACTATATTTATTATTTTATTTTTTAATCCCTGTAATACATGAGTTTACTAAAGTTAGTATTAAATAAATAACAATCAACAACTAAAATGGATATTATGAAAGTTCATAACCCGATCCGACCCCGATTCAATACTAATCCCTATATCCGATTAAAGGGTCAAAACAATCTGAAATTGATCTTATTATTGCACATAACTTTTCAAATCTCAATTTTTGATCTTATTATTGCACATAACTTTTCAAATCTCAATTTCTTCATATTAATATCCTCACACCCACCCAATATCTAACTTACGATTTGACCTGTCAATGACTTGTGTAATGAAAGTAGAATTAAGGTTATATCACTTTGCAATCATGTTATAGAAGCTGAGATTATATCAGGTAGCAATAGCACCCGTACATTCATTCTAATGTTAAGTTTAACATTTTATGATAAAATAATTCCTTTCAAGTTTAAAAGAAGATAGTTTTATTTAGTTATATATTTCGTTATGACAATAAATAAAAGTAAAGGTCAAGAGTCGGTTTGTACTTAAAATAGTCTGTTTTACGTATGGCCAGCTTTATGTCGCCTTGTCACAAGTCAAGAATAGAGATAGATTCTTAGTTTTAGATAATGATGACAAACTTATTAATGTTACTACAAATGTAGTTTATAAGGAGTCTTTTGCTTATTTATAACCTTATGATCGAAAGTTGTTATATCTTATTTAATATATAACGTATTTTATTATTATATATGTTTTTATATTATTTTATAATTTACTATCTCCCTCTCGTGTAATACACGGGTAACTAAAGCTATTTATTATATAATAGGAGAGAGTGGCCGAAAACACAAATTTAAAGTTAACTAGAAGTCATCACATGTTTCCTCGTATAATTCATTTATTATATTCGTATAATTCATTTATTATATATACATATTAATCCCTTTGGTCGGTGGCTACAGTGCCACCGTACTAAGGGTGATGCACAATGTACAACTTTTAAAACAAGCGCAAAAGCATCTATGGTTGCGTTGGTCGTATTGCTGCGATGGTTGCGGTGGTGGTAGTGCTGCGATGGTTTGTGGTGGTGATCCGATGGTTGCGATGGTGGTGCTGTTACGGTGGTAGCGGTGCTGTTACGGTGGTGGCGGTGCTGCGAATGTCAGTACTGAAGGTGGCGTTGGGTGCTTCGCGATGACAGAGACAATGGTGACAAGAAAGAATGCGAAAGAGTAAAATCACGAGCACAGTGGAGAGTAACGTGATGTAGTTCACTCGAAAGTAGTTGTGCCTTGCCATGTTTCATGGGTGAGCGCTTCTGGTTTGGAGAAGGCGGTTTGATCTACAAGCTCATACCACTGGCGACGACGCGTCTGGTGGACTCAGTGAGTCAAACTTCGAACGCACGTAAAGCAGATGTGGCGGACATGACGGAGGAGCAGGAGGTGTTGCAAATGGCGAATGGCGGTGGATCTAATTCGGGAGCTTTTGGGAGGAGGATATTGGTGGAGAATATGAGAAGGGATTAGGGGTATTTTGGTCAGAATGGTTTCAACATTCAAGGTTTACTTTTTTAACTTTTGAGGATGTATAAGCAAGGTTCATACACGATTGCTTTTGGAATTGATATTTACATCATTGGTTCTCTGTTTTGAGCTCACCACATTTATAATTCTAGCCCTTTATTTTTTAAAATTTAAATTTTAGCTATGGTTGAATATTATATCACTTATGAATAAAATTACTTTAAATATTTTTGTCTGCGTATGTGGTGTAACTTCAGGACCGATCCGTAGCATTATACAGTTTTCAAAAAGAAACTCGTGGCAACGCGCGGTAGTAATTTCTAGTTATATACTATAAATGTGTATATGTATGTTTTTTAATATCATTGACGAGACCACTAAATAATTAGCAATCATTTTATTATTAATAAATATGCTATTTGTTAAATCATTAGGAATTACAGCGTGTTAGTAACAAATAAATATATTTATCAATAAATACATTATTGGTGAACAAGTAAAATATTATAATGTATTCATCATAAAATATTATGATAACTTTGTAAAATAGTAATCAAGTTATAAAATTGTCTAATTGGTTCACTTATAATTTTTTATCCTAATCAGGTTTTTCATAATTTTTTTGTCCTAATCAGGTTATTCATAATTTTTTTGTCTCATTCAACTTATTAAAGTTTCAGAATTGTTTAATTTAGATCATTCATAAATTGCAAAAAAATATTTAAGAAATGTCAAAATATTTAAAAAAAATTAACAATATTTATTAAAAAACAAATTATTTAAAAAAATGTGAATTATGTATAAAAATTGTAAAAATATGAGTGATCTAATTGGAACACTCCTAAAACTTAGTGACCTAATTGACACACTTCTAAAATATTTTTGAGCTTTGATTTAAATAAATAAAAATATTAATAGCTTGATTGAAACAAATAAAAATATAATGTGTGATCTAATTGGAATACTTTTAAAATTTATTTACTATTTTGTTAATTTTTTCCGAAGATATTTAATTGTATTGACTCATAAATTCATGCATGGTGCACAAAATGACTAATAATTATTTTAAACAGGGGTACACATGGTCAGTTTGGTTCGTTAGCCTAAAACCGAAACCAAAAACCGGTATTTCAGTTTTTAGGTTATTAAAACCGTTCGGTTTCAGTTTTTTAGTTTTTCGGTTTTCACTTCGGTTTCGGTTCGGTTTTTGTTTTTCTTGACTTTGTTTTTGGGCTTAAAGTTTTTATTTTTCAAAATTGATTCAAAGTAATGAATATATGCTAAAACTTTGGGCTTACATCATTTTGTTGATCTTTAAACATAATCTATATATTCTTATAAATTACTTAACATTGAAATTGATTACAATTAATAAAATACAATACAATTTAAATATTATTCTAGAAACCTAAATATCTATATATTTTAGATAGCATAAGTTAAATAAGTAACTTATAAGCTAGTTATGTTTATAAGTGTATGAATACATCTTTGAATTTATAAGTTCGGTTTTATGGTTTCGGTTCATTTTTTTTGTTTTAGTTACAAGCAAAACCAAAACCGAACCGAAAAAACCGGTTCTTAAAAAATCATCAAACGAAACCCCCGGTTTCTTATTGGTTTCGGTTTTTTCGGTTCGGTTGCATCGGTTGTTTCGGTTGAGGTTCGGTTTTATTGCACACCCCTATTTTAAATATATAGTGAATCTCATTTAAACTAATCATTGTCATTATATAATATAAAATTACTTTACACACTATTATTAGAGGTATCCTACGTATAAGTTGATGGAAGGTAGCCAAAAAAAAGGGGGAAAGAAATTGTGTGCAATCCTAGTGGATAATGTGTGTGTTGGATTGCATTCACTACATAAAATGATCGAAAAAGTGAATTCAACTCTAATTTTAAATGTGTACTTGAATTGATATTGTTAATAATATATAAAGAGGGCTTATAGTACTTAACTATTTATCAGATTATACAACATAATTATTTATAAATTTCAATGTTTTTGCTACAAGTAAAGACGAGAGTCGTCACTCATGTGTGTGTGTTTGGTTAAAAGGAATTTTTTCCATATTTTCTCATTTTTGTCGGGCTAGAAAATATTATATTACATGATTAATTTTGTCATTTTGTGCTAAATATTTTGTTGATAAAAACAGAAAAAGATATACCAATTTTTCATTGCTAAAGTCGAGAAGAGGTTGTAAACATATGAGGTACAGAATAAATTTAATATTACTTACATTATCATTGACAAATTACGCATGGTTTCATAAAAAAAATAATTATTATTTTGAGGTTACAATACTTTCAAAATATCTAGTACTATAAATAAAGGGTTTGGTTAAATAGACACCCCGTTATATTAAATCAACACCTTAAATTTTAATATGGGTCGTATAGACTCATACGTGTGGTATAGGGGGGTCGTATAGCCCTATACGAGGCGTATAACCCCTCTGACAGCCCCCTGAATTTTTCCTCGTAGTCAGTGTCGAAATTAGTTATACGCGTCGTATAGTCCTATATGTGTCATATAGTGGGTCGTATATGGCTATATGGGGCGTATAGCTCTCTGACACCCCCTGAATTTTTCTCGATTTCAGTGCATTTGAACCCATACGCGACATATAGGGGGTGTCGATTTATCTGTGTGAGTGTCTAAATATTAGGTCCCTAAATAAAAGGGTTAAACCAGCTCGCTGCTATTTAGATATAATGAAATTTGTATCAAGAATGTAAGGGGTAACTCGTTTGATTAGATATGAAATGAAATGGACTTTGTTTAGAATTTTTAACTTATATATTAAACGTTATAGTTATAAAAATATGCGCTTTTAGTTGTGTATTTCATTTTAACAAAATACGCTGAAATTTTACTTAAAATTAAATATAATATGTTTGATTAGGTATGAAATGAAATCAAATTATAGTCAATGAATTCTTTAAATTTTTCTAAGTATAATTGCTTATAAGAACTTCTATGAAGAGATTTAGTTCAAGTTAAACAAGCAAGTGACAGGGATATTAAGCACCTTTTTTTCTTTATGTTCATCTTTATCAATGAGATTAAGAATACTTATACTTTAAGGATGGCAAAAAGAATTAAAAATTTGGGATCTTTTGGCAATGAGATTTAAAATGCTTGAATGATGGGAAATGAATTTTATATCATCAACTAGACTAATTATATTGCTTAACATATATATCCATCCACACATGATAAAAGATAAGACATGCATATTATTACTTTCATGAAATTATTAATTACCATTAGATCTGTTTATGTCTATGCATTATTCAGATCCATGTATAGATTTCATCCTAAATATATATGAGTGGTTTAGTGGGCCTCACATATTTCTCTTAGAAAATAAAATTATGTATTATTAAATGATTTTTTTAAATGGAAAAATGAATAATATATTTTAATGATTGAGGTTAGAAAAGTCTAACCAACCATCCGCAAAGAAAATTTACATATGAATGAGTGGATTTTTAAGCCATTCGGTCCAAAATAAGTAACTTTATTTTTCTTGTCACAATCCAAAGAAACAAAGAATGCACTATATTATCAAATATAGGGTCCGTTTTTAAATCATTTTCCTTGAATATAGCTTCATTTCTTCTCTTCTAAATAGCCCACTATATTGTTAAAATTATGCATTCGGTCATTTTCTTTTTGTTTCTCTTTACATGATCTTGTTGAAGCTAAGTGTAAACCTCCTTGTTGTAAACATTACTCACAATAGTGTGTTATAAACATCAATATATAGCAAAATACAAATAGTTGATATCATTATAGAATGATTTTATTAATATACTAGTTTGGTGCTCGTATGATGCGACGAGAAACACAACACCTAAGTTGATGATTTTAAGGGTATACATACCGTTGTTCGAATAAGTATTGAGACAGGGAACCGGGAACATAATTGAAAGTTTTATTTGTGTTTTTATAAGGTCCTTAATATACAAACAATACATTTTTGTCTTTGAATTCTATGATGTATCTGTTTTTTAGATGCATATATTTATAAAATGGATTTTAAATTATCTGTATTATCATAAATGTCATTCATTAAATAATATGTCATTAAATAACAAAGTAAAATGGATTACAACAATTATATAAGAATTAATATGTCATTTACTAAATAACAAAATTATATCATAAATACCAAAATTGTTAAATACCAATAATATTATCATTAGGTGTCTTAAATTTAAATAAAATGTTAACTTTATCCATCTCAGTTGTATTATATAAAATAGATATCTAAAACACATCCAAAACATGCAACATTATTGTTCCCTATAAACACCCTTTGTTCATATTTATCTTTCCTAAGTCATACACAAACAGATTCACGTTTTAACTAATTTTAACTGTATAAACTGTTTTATTCTTATACAGTTGTACTAGTACAATATGAAAAAAAAACTATCATGGGATTATTTCATTAAAGTTAAATACAAAACAAAAAAACATATTCTAAAGTCAAATTACAAATCTTGATGATAAAAACAATTTTGGATGATGACATCATGTGGTACCATTTTCATTCCAAGATACAGATTGATAATAATAATATAATAATAATAATAATAATAATATAATAATAATAATAATATATGTTACAGTCACACGCACCAATTTTATATGCTCTGTCTTCTACACATTATTATATTCATACATTACACATAGAATATATCTATATATGCATTCCTATGCAATATAATACTACAACCTCTAGTCTTCGAATTCGATTCTCCTCATCAATCAATCAATCGCAAATTAGGGTTTGTTCCTTAGATAGTTAGTGATTATCGTATTGATTTGAGTTCAGAGTTCAAACTTGTTCATGTAATCGATTCAGGTGTGTGTTAAATCCTTCAAATTCTGCTGTTTAGTGTTTGAATTTGTTTGAATCTGTTCGAATTTGAGGTTTCAGAGCATTTTGTATCGACGTGATGATTTGATTATGCTTCTGTGTGATAATATGTTCTTAGTGCTTGCTGTCAGTGTATTATCCGTTTTGTATTGAATTCAATACGAAATTGCTTGATTATTGATTGAATTGATTGTGATTTGATATGGTTAGTTGAATTTGGAGATTAGTGGTATGATGAAGTTCTGGTGATTAAACTTTGAATATATTCTGATTTATATGAAGTTATGGCTTTTGATAATTTTGGCTTGAGTGTTCTTTTCATGTTAAAAGTTGTTTTTTGGGTGATTTACACTATGCTGCAACTTGGTTTGACTTTGTAAAGTTAGCCGAAAGTGGTTATAAGTTGCGAATCTACATAGTAATAATGGTGGATGTGTGGCTGGTTTTAGTTTGAAGTTCGTAGTTGTGTTTTAATGGTAGAGTTTTGCGTATTCGTTCGACTGACTGAACAGGATGAATTCCTCGTCCACTCAGTATCTCAACGCGAAGAGGATGGATGTATACGACCCGATGCAACAGTTTAGCATGTGGGGAGATTTTAAAGGTAACATCTATCAAGATGCAGCTGCAACCATGATTATAGAGGTGGATGCAAAGCTAGAGAACCAGCTGGTATACATTCAGTTTCCTCTTTCTCATATTTTTTAAACAAATCTACTGTTGTTTTCCTAAAAGTACCATGCATAATCTGTTTTATTAGTCAGAGGATGCTTCACATACAACGAATGGACCTTCGAATCAGTGTGATCAAGAAGCTAGTAAACCAGTTGATAAGGTACAATATATGGCATCTTCTTTCAGACTGTTACTTATTTATCTATGGGTAATAGAATTTCATCATCTTTTTAATCATTCTGTTCTGGAGTTAAAAGTCTGTCACCTGCCATCTCAATATGTTATGTGTAGGTGTATGTGTGAATGTGTGATTGTAGATTATTTTCTGATGAATTAGGAAACCGTAGTTCTGATGAATTAGGAAACCGTAGTTCTGTATGGCGTTCTTGTGTGACAACAATGCATATTAATCCATTTTTCATGCCATTTTTTGTTAGTCACCCCTCATTCACACATCCTATTATTAAGTGAAGTTTTTAATGTTCAGGTTTTGAGACGCCTAGCACAAAACCGTGAAGCAGCTCGAAAAAGTCGTCTGCGGAAAAAGGTAAGGAAGCTGATGCCTGGATATGAAATAGGAACCGTTGATTTATTTTTACGAAATTGGGCATGATTTTTTATAATTGAGCATAGCTTTCAACACCACTAAAAGCTTAGTATCTTAAAGTCATCTACTTTCACCGTTAAAAACAGTTAAAACTGAACGAATCTTGTAATGCCAAAAGAACTTGTTTTGATTATATAACGCTAACTGTTAATCTTTTGTTTCATAGGCCTATGTTCAGCAGTTGGAAGCTAGTCGTTTGAAGCTAGTTCAACTCGAACAAGAACTTGAACAAACTAGGGCACAAGTAAGCCAAATTGTCATCGTTGAAATATTAAATTCCATAACACGTTTTTGTTTACATATTTTTTACCGTATTTAATTTCTGCAGTGTGCTTTAGTGAGTGGTGGAGTCAATGCTAGTCAACATGGGTATCGTGGAGCTGCAAACTCGGGTATATATATATTCTTCAGATGTTCTGAAGTTTCTGTTCTTTCGTGAAGTAAAGGTCTCTTAGTGACACCTGCAGGAATTGGTGCATTTGAGATAGAGTACGCGCAATGGGTCGAAGAACAAAATAAAAAAACTATCGCTTTGAAGACAGCATTGCATTCGGCTTTGGATGATACAGAGCTTGATATACTTGTCAAAGACACCATGAATCACTATGCTAACCTCTTCAACATTAAAGCAACTGCAGCAAAGGCGGACGTCTGCTATCTCATATCAGGCGTCTGGAAAACATCAACCGAACGCCTTTTCATGTGGATTGGAGGCTTTCGACCATCAGACCTTCTAAAAGTAAGAAACAAATTGACCATTATCATTTCCTTTTCTTATAAATAATCTAGGAATTTAATATTATGTTTACTCTTTCTTTTTTTTTTCAGTGGATGATTTGGTTAGTGGTTATCCATCAACCAATAAAGTTATTTCCCACTTTCATTGATCAACCAACTGTTGTGTCACAGTTGGCTGCATACCTGTCATGAGTGCTGGTCTATTAGATAATACTGATTGTTTAAAACTTGTTACAATTTTGTAATTCCATTTATCTACTTCAATCATAGTTTATGTCTTGTCAAGACACAAAAGATAGAGTGATGAAGTGTAAATTGCTTACAGCCGTGTGCAGGCAGGCAGTTATCGTTTCCATATAGCCTTATCCTTGTATATAGTTCAACTGGCACATAACTTTTCAACTCAGTTGTTATTATTATATTATGATTATGCTTGACTATTAACATGAACTAATCATGTTATTATTGCGTGCATGTAGGTTCTTGTACCACAGCTTGACCTGCTGGACCAACAATCTCATGATCTGTATAACCTGATTCAAGCATGCCAGCAAGCCGAAGATTCTCTCTCACAAGGAATGGAAAAACTTCAGCAAACTCTGGCAAAGGCTGTCGCGTGCGGTCAGTCCTTGGGTGGAGGTTGCTATGAGATGCGTAATGCAATGGATAAACTAGAAGAGCTAGTAAGGCTTGTTATTCAGGTGATATGATTGTTTTGGTAATTGAAAACACACTGATTATATTATTTTTATTTGTTTTTTCAGTATTTGATAATAAAAATAAAAATTGTAGTGATTTAAATTATGAATTCTTGCAAGCAGGCTGATTACGTTCGTCACGAAACCCTTCAACAGACACTACGTTACTTAACCACCCGACAAGCTGCTCAAGGGTTAATCTCCTTAGGTGAGTATTTCCAACGCCTTCGTGTTCTGAGTTCAGCTTGGGCTACGAGACTTTGTGAACCTGGCTAATTATACTTCCTGAACCCACCCACACTACCATGGTTGCGCCACGATGGTCTCTGTGTATAAAGAAATGAAATTATACCCTCTAGTAGTATTTGGCAGTTTTTCATTAGCCTTCCACAATTAAGAAGTTACATAAATATATATCTTCTATTTGATGATCATCATCATCATCATCATCATCATGTCAAAAGTAGAAGTGTGTAAGTAGGAGTAGTTTATGTTTGTATAGTTTATATTCTCTTGGAGATAATTTTTGGTGAGTATTCAAGACATGAATATTGTTGATTTAAAAACAATTGCTTGTGGTATGGTTTATACCTTGTACATAGTAGGATTTTCAGTCTCAGGAATGTTGTTTGAAGGTACTAAAACAATGGTGGAATTTAGTAAGAAATTGAAACACTTGAATACATGTCAAAAGGCTTAAAGTTTGTGATGGTTGCAATTATCTGTAGTTGTTTCTGTATTTTTGTAAGAGTTAGGCAGCATGGAGAGGTTGAGTTAATACATATCAATAAGGGTTGGAAAGGTTGACTCGTAAATATCTGTTGTTTAGTTATTAGATTTTGTAACGAGTAAAATTCGGATTAAAAAACTATAATATTATCATGGTCGTAGAATCGTTAATGGTTGTAAAAATCGCTAGGTGCTAATCAGACGGTGTGTTACCCATTGGTGATTAATCGGGATTAATCGGATTGTAATTTTATATATATTTTTTAGTTTTAATATAAATACTCACATTTTATGTGTGATTTTCTATAAGTGTTCAGTTATATATACATATATATGCCTACATACATATATTTGGCATGAATTCCCAAGTTTTGGCTTGACTTTTTAATGTTTACTGCAAAATCGCTAGAATTTCACTGATTTTTGGCGTTTAGGTTCGCCTAGGTCGATTTTGACCACCGTTGATCGTCTAGTGATTAATTGGCCGAGTAGCCCAAATTTCCTGGTGAATAGCCAACTAGTGATTAATCAATTCCTAGGACTGATTTTTACAGCGCTGATTGTTATAACCTTTGTAGGACATCTGAGCCGAGTTAACATCAATACATATTCAAGCTTGTAACATCAACTCAAACTCGAGTTGAGTTAGCATTAGTACATACTCAAACTTATAACATCAACTCATACTCAACCTGGTATTCGGATTGCTTTTAACTCTACTCAGCTTATTTTTTTTCATATACTAGTAGCAAGTTGTATTTTTTCTTTTTATAGTTATCCATCATTCTAACATTTATTCAAACATTTAATTAAACATATACATTTCATTCAACATAAAATAATTCAGATGGGTAAAATAGTCATTCTGCATAGTTATTCAGAGATTCAACCAAACATCACTTAC
Organism: Flaveria brownii; assembly: GCA_018326445.1. Classification (NCBI taxonomy): domain Eukaryota; kingdom Viridiplantae; phylum Streptophyta; class Magnoliopsida; order Asterales; family Asteraceae; genus Flaveria; species Flaveria brownii. Next base: position 13,226 of record BJCN01317547.1, read on the forward strand.
TGATTCAGTAAATAACTAGTGAGATCTATTACTGGTTTATCACTTACTGATTCAGATCGATGTTACCAAACAACACCTTAATTCGAAGTAGTTTTGACACGTAGTTAGACGGTTTATTTCTCAAGTTATAATATGGGAACTTGCGTTTGTTTATTAGTAATTATGAAATATTTTATTTAGGGATACCAAGTTTTCATCGTGAAACAGATTCCATTTTAACTTCATATGCATCTAATAATCTAGTATACTTCACATTGTACAGTTGTACTTAACAACTAGTGTTTAACAACATCAAAGCACAATTCTCCACACATTTAAGTCCAAATATTTATCTCCCAAGTTGGGTGTTAGGTGTGACAATCCGAAAATTTTTCATGATTGAATATAAATTTTATGTAAATTTATAAATTATTTTTATATTTTTATTATTATTTAATGATAATATTAATAATAATAAAAATAATGATAATACAATAATAATAATAATAATGTTATTATTAAAAATAATAATGTTAATAATAATAATAATAATAAAAATATTATTATTCATAATAATTTACAAATTTATTTAAAAAGTCCAGGGGGTGGTTTTGCCAAGTTTGAAACATGTTTTAAAACTTTAAAACATGAAATAAAAAGTTTACAAACCCCAGGGACCATTCTGTAATTTATTTAAACCCAAACCCCCACCCGCCGTCGACCCTTTTCTCCGGCACCTTCTCCGGCCGTACTCCGGCGAGTACCAAACGGTCAAAATACGCGTTTTTGATTCAATCAAATGCTACCAACCCGTTCGAAAGGGAGATTCGAACCTAACACCCACTACAATTCGAATAAAAGACCAGACAATGCGATCTAACTACCACGTGAACACTGTCGGCTCTTTACAGCCTTGAATCACATTCAAAACACTACAATAATCGAATTAAACACACCCAAACAGTGATATAAATACTACTAATCGGACTACACCTCGAATTGCATCAGAAACACATCCATTCATCGAATTTGATTTCTTTCTCCTCCACGACCTGCAACCCACTCGAGATCTAACTTAGACCCATTATACACCCAAATTGGCAGGGGGTTATTGTTCCTAACCATCATCCGAAGCTACCCTCAGGTTTAATTTGAATAACAACAACAAATTCACATTGAACTAATTCAAGACACACTCGAAGCTGTTCCACAACCGTTCTTACCATTTAAACATCGAAACAGGTAAATTGAATGCACCATTCTGTTCGATTTATCATGGGGAACAAAAGCCCCATGAATCTATGCATTATCATAGCCATTTCGATCTTCAATTTGATCGATTTGGTTCTAGGGTTCTTGATTTGGGGGGGGGGAACATTCGGGTTTGTGTTTAAAAGAAATACAAATCGGGTTCTGTTACGATTGGAGCCTTTGGCTCACTAGTTTGTGCACGGGGTTATGGGGGGGGAGGTCACGGGTTCGAACCGTGCACCTCCCATTAATTTTTTTAAT
>BJCN01317580.1:0-10577 GCA_018326445.1 Flaveria brownii
TTTTAAAAACTAGACACACTAAACACCACAAAACTCACATGCACACAAACGTGGTTCACACATACAGTTCACACACACACTCCACAATTCCTATATCTTGCATTGCATCACTTACTACACATACATATCCATGCATTGCCATGCCCCATGCATGTATCCACTTAATACACCACCATCTTTCAATTTAGATACATGCTTACATAATTATATCTATACACACATGAACTTCAATTAAAAGATGTGTTCTTGTAACCACCAAAACACATACCATTCACACACACCTGCACACGACAACCCACACTGTCGTGTTTCTTTCCCGGCCAATACATTAATCGACGCGTCATCTGTTCCGTTAAGACCCGCCATGATACAACCCAAACTAAGAACCGAACGCACCCGTAACCATACGATTGAGTACAAACTTACCGCCAAAGTGTTGCGAGAAAGTAATGAATCTGAGATCGATCTCCGGCGTAGCCCCAACTAGACTCGACCCCTTAAAAAAATCAACGCCGTTCATTAACGGTTTGTTTGCGGTTTAAATCAAATATGATCTCGTTAACGATTCAAGAAACAATGAGTACCTTATATCAATATGAAGGATGATTGATAGATCTAGAATGGTTTTGCTGTGATCTTTTACAAACCGAGAGAAGAAGAAAACAAGAGGCGGCAGAATTGTGATAAGAACGTGGGTATGGATCATGGAGTTTATTATAGAATCTTACACTTTACTCCCTTTAAATTCACCTCCATAATCATTTAGTTCTCAAGGTTAGCATATCTTCCTTTTGTTTTATGTAAAACCTACTCAATACTCCACTTGTACAAACTTTACAACAATTGTGAGTTTTAAGGCGTTATAAGTCTACCCCCTTATAGAGGATTAGTCCTCGAATCCTCATGCGTATAAAACAATTGAGGGTAGTGATTCTTTATTTCATCCTCAGATTCCCAAGTGGCCTCGGATGCCTTTCTGTGCTTCCAAAGCACCTTTACTTGTCTGATAGTCTTATTTCGCAACTGTTTCTCCTTTCAATCCACTATGGCAATAGGCTCTTCAATATAATTCAACTTATCATTAATGTCAATGTCATTAAGAGGCACGTGGGCAGTATCATCTGCCAAACACTTTCATAGATGCGACACATGGAAGGTAGGATGAATACCACTAAGTTCATCAAGCAGTTCAAGTCTGTATGCAACCTCTCCAACACGAGCCACTATTCGATATGGCCCAATAAATATTGGACCTAGCTTCCCACGCTTTCAAAATCTGATGATACCCTTCCACGGGGAAACTTTCAACATAACTAGGTCACCAACAACAAATTCTATCGGCCTGCGTCTTTTGTCAGCGTATGACTTTTGTCTATCTTTAACAGCTTTCATGAAGGCTTTGATCTTATCAAGCTTTTCTACCATGGCTTCAACTACTTCTAAACTTCCCAATTCTCGTAATCCAATATCCCCCCAGCATACTGGTGTCCTACACTTCCTTCCATATAACATTTCATAAGGAGGCATATCGATGCTTGCATGGTAACTGTTGTTGTAAGAGAACTCCAGCAAGGGTAAGTGGTTATACCAACTGCCTCTAAAGTCAATTATGCATGCTCGTAACATATCTTCCAAGGTCTGAATGGTTCTTTCAGATTGACCATCTGTTTGAGGATGATACGCGGTGGTAATGTGTAATCGAGTCTCCATCTCTTCATGAAACTTCTTCCAGAACATTGAAGTGAAACATGTGTCCCTATCAGACACAATGGATATCGGCACCCCATGTCGGGATACAATCTCCTTAATAAACAACCCAGCTAATTTGTCTGAGGTGTAAGTCTCTCGCATGGGTAGAAAATGGGCACTTTTTGTCAATCGATCCATAATTACCCATATGGCGTCATAACCTTTAGCTATTTTTGGTAGCTTAGTTATGAAGTCTATGGTAACATGTTCCCACTTCCATTCGGGAATCTCTAATGGTTGCATCCTACCATATGGCTTCGGGTGTTCTACTTTAACTTGCAAGCACGTCAAGCACTTACTCACGTATCGAGTCACTTCCCATTTCATACCAGGCCACCAATAATCTTTCTTTAAATCCTGATACATTTTCATGGCGCTAGGATGAATAGAGTATCTTGATTTGTGAACCTCATCTAAAATCCTATCTCTAAGGTTACCGTATCGAGGTATCCACATACGTCCGGACCTAGTTTTAACCCCATGCGTGTTTTCCACCAGACTCTGAACTTGACCTAACATTCTTTCTTTTTTTATATGGTTCAACTTCAATGCTTCTAGTTGTGCCTTCCTTATCTGTTCCATAATATCTGAAGTTACTATCAATTGATATGACTTAACTTGAATCGGTTTCTATTTTTCTTTACGACTCAACACGTAGGCCACAACGTTAGCCTTTCCGGGATGGTACATTATGTCGCAGTCATAGTCTTTGATCAATTCTAACCACCTCCTTTGTCTCATGTTTAACTCTTTCTGTTTGAAGAAATACTTCAAACTCTTATGATCTGTATAAATCGTGAACTTGACTCCATTCAAATAATGTCTCCAAATCTTCAATATGAACACCACAGCTGCCAATTCCAAATCATGGGTAAGGTAATTTGCTTCATGAGGCTTAAGCTGTCACGAGGCATAAGCTATAACCTTACCACATTGCATAAGAACACACCCCATCCCTTGATAAGATGCATCTGAATATACACAAATCATCAGTACCCTCAGGTAATGCCAAAACCGGTGCTTGCGTTAGCTTATGTTTCAACGTCTAAAACGCCTCTTCCTGAGCAGTTCCCCATTCAAACTTTATATCCTTCTTTGTCAGATTTATCAAGGCAGAAGCAATTTTTGAGAATTCCTTAATGAACCTCCGATAATAACCTGCTAACCCTAAGAAACTCTGAATTTCAGAGGGCGACGAAGGCGCATCCCATTTTACTACTGCTTCCAATTTTTCCGAGTCAAGCATAATACTACTTGGGTTGATCACGTGACCCAAGAATTGAACTTCTCTTAGCCAGAATGCACATTTAGAAAACTTTTCATACAACCTCTCTTTCCTTAATGTTTCTAGAACTTCTCTAAGATGGCTTGATGATCTTCTTTGCTTTTAGAGTATATCAGGATATCGTCGATAAACACGATAACCGATCAATCGAGCATAGGTCGACAAACTCGCTTCATTAAATCCATAAACGTCGTAGGAGTGTTTGTTAATCCAAATGACATCACTAGAAAACTCATAGTAACCATAACGCGTTTGAAACGCTGTTTTCGGGACATCCTGCTCCCTCACCTTCAACTGGTGGTATCCCGACCTAAGATCAATTCGAGAAAACCAACTAGCTCCTTGAAGCTAGACAAATAAGTCATCAATTCTAAGGAGCGGATATTTATTCTTTATAGTTAGCTTGTTCAATTCTCGATAGTCAATGCACATTCGCATACTACCATCTTTCTTTTTCACGAAGAGGACCGGAGCACCCCAAGGCGAGATACTTGGTCGAATGAACCCTTTATCTAACAAGTCTTGTAATTGAGTCCAAAGTTCTTTCATTTTGGATGGGGCCAAATGATATGGTGCCTTAGCCACCGGTTGAGCTCCTGGCATCAAATCAATTTGGAATTCAATATCACGATCTGGTGGTACGTCAGTCAAATCGTCAGGGATACGTTCGGGAATTCACACACCACTGGAACATCCTTTATTTCTACACATCCTGCCTTGGAATCAATGACATAGGGTAAGAAGGCCATGCATACTTGTTGCATATGTCTTCTAGCTTTCATCATAGAAATAACCCTCGGCATTAAGTTGTTGTTGTCACCATGAACTGTGACCTGACTGCCGTTAGGAGCTTTGAGATGAATGAGTTTCCTCCCACATATAATGTTGGCCTCATATGTCGATAACCAGTCCATTCCAAGTACAACATCAAAACTACCCAGGGTCATGAGGAAAAATCTGACCGGAAATTTGTGGCCCGATAGTTCTATATGGCAGTCACTAATAACCCTAGTTATCTTAATAGATTTTCCTACGGCAACCTCAACCTCAAAAGCATCATCAATCAGTTCAGGATTCTTACTTAATGATGAGCAAAAAGAAACAGCCATGAAACTCTTACTAGCACCCGAGTCAAATAGCACAGAAGCACGAGTATCGTTGATCAAGAATATTCCTAACATGCATAGAAAATAAACATTGTATGCATATAAACATGAGTATTTTCAATAAGGAACATTAAGTTAGGTTTTAGGAATATTAAGACCACTTAAGAATTGCACAGATACTATTAATCATAGGTGTACCTGACACGACATCAGGGATCTCTTTAGCTTCCTTCTGAGTAATATGAAAAGCCCTAGCTTTGGTTTTGGATTTGTCATCCACCTTCTTTTCTTCTGCTTTGTCTTTTCCAGAACCTTCAGGTTTATTCTTCTTGCAGTCTTTGCTATAATGTCCCAACGCACCATATGAGTGACACCTTGGACCCTTGAACAATCCCTAGCCAAGTGTCCCGTCTTCCCACAACGGTAGCATAGATTAGTTCCCAGTCTACACTCTCCTGAGTTCTTTTTACCAGATTTTCTGCACTCATCTAGTTCTTCCACTTTAACCTTTTTGAAGTTAGTGTTTCCACTTATGGATTTCCTGTTTGGTTCTGACCACTTCCTTTTTGTTTCTACACGAGTTACAGCATCAGCCTGAGCATCCTCCCGTACATCCCCACTAATTTCCATAGCTAGGTCTAACGTCTTCGGGTTTATACCCTTGATATGAACACGAACTCTTGGTGGTAATCCGTTACTGTAGAACTTTATCCTTTGCTCCTCAGAGCCAACAAGGTGTGGAACCAGTCTCTCCAACTCAGTAAACTTGGAGGTATACTCTCGGTGTGTCATGGTGCCAACTTTCAATCCTAAAAACTCTTTCTCAATCTTCACTATCTCACTTCGAGGACAGAACTTCTTTAGCACCATTTCCTTCAAATCCTTCCACTTGAGATTAACCACAACTCTTTCTCCTTTGGTTTGTGTGACCATGTTCCACCAGTGTAAGGCATCAAAAATAAATGAACGGGCTGCAAATTTCACAGCTTGGTCCACTCTACACTCGCTTATAGCGATAACCGCTTCCATTTCAGAGACCCAATTACACGCCGCAGTAGCATCCTTCTTTCCATCGAAGGATGGGGGATTACACCCTTTAAATGCTTTGTAGGAACAACCTTTAGTTTTACTAGTGTCAGTATTCACACCTTCCCCCTCTTCATCAGAGTTCTCATTATTCAGATTCTCACCTTCTTCTCCTTTATTTTTCTTCCTAGACGTGGTACCCTTCCCTTTTTCTACCTCCTTGGTTAATGCTTTTAGTGCCTCAGTTATGATTTCTAGCATAGTACTACTAATAACCTTATAAACTTCATTTTCTATGGCTTCTCTGACCATCGGTTCAAGTGTGAATTCATTATCAGAAGGTGGTGTAGTGTTTTAGTCTCAGCATGAACAGAATCTTCAGGTTCATGTTGCTGCTTTCGTGGTCTTCCCCAGGTTCCCATTGGTGTGCCTTCAGACCCACCATGGCCTCCAGTCCTACCACCACGCCTGTAACCTGTAGCTCCCCCTCATGCCATTTGATTTTGTACCTAGGATAGGGTTTGGACATTAACCAGGTCAATCAAGGCAATAATAAAGAACAATTCAAGTACTGTGTACTATCAATCACAAGGGCCCTTTTGTAACTAATCGTATACATTACTTTCTTGTTCTATATATTCCCTATCAAGATTCCTATTAGTATCCAAATTCGTTTAAGGAATATAATGCATCAAGGAATTATAGTTAAGCATGACGAGATTAAAATGATTACTTCTTGGCATGAAGCTACCCACTTGGCATCCTATTACGGTCCTATTCTCAGTTTAAGTCCAAGCATCAGGGATGCTCGAATCTCTTAAACAGTCTGACTCTGATACTAACTTGAAAGGCCTTTTATCAGGAAACCTCTTAGTTGGTCTCAGACATAAGCAAATAATTCATCACCCAAATTTTTAGAAACATTCGCAGCGGAACTTTAAAGAAAACATGAAATCCAATGAATAGAAGTCAGAATATATCCTTCAAAGTTATCTAAGCAATCATTAGAACAAATGGGAAACGCCAAATGATAAGCTGGGTAGCCTCCTACTTCATGCCAAGTAGTCACAATTCATTTTCAGTGTGCACCTGCATCAATCTAACATGCAAACTAAAAATCAGCAAAGCTGAGTGAGCTCTAGGTTTGATAAAAGGTTTGGTAACATACAAGCATTTAATTATATAGCATATTCATAACCATATCTCAAGAATACATTTATCAGTTAACATAAACACGTATCATCTTATACGTTATCATCATATAAGCATAATATACATTTTAAATATACAACATCATATAGTCATCCTTACTTCCAATTATAGCGGTATAATCCTTTGCCTTTGCTAGACCTCTACCACACGCATGAACTATAGCATCTTAGTGCTAAACCTCCATCATGCGGGTAGACTATAGCCTGTTAATGTGCTAGACCTCTACCACACGGAACAGCTATAGCAACGAATGCTAAACCCCGATCACATGGGCAGACTATAGCGATAATGTGCTAGACCTCTACCATAAGAGACTATAGCACATGACATAAAATCATTAAACTACAGTAAGTAGTAACTATAAATACAATCAAAATATAATTCATATATATATGATCGAACAAATGTACTAATAAGCTCATTTAGATAATTTAAGATCATATTCAAAACTATTTATAAAAACATAATAATAAGAATAGTTTGTATGCTACCCTAAAGATATTAAAAAGAAACATATAGTAGAGAGGGCTAGAACTCACAGTAAGGTCGATGCTCGCTTTTCAACAAAAGCGTTACTCAGAGCACCGTCCGAGCACAAGTCGAAAACCTATCAATATTATTTACGACGTATTAATACTTTACCTAATTAGTCGGTTCTTGTTTGGTCTAGGGTTGGCTCGGGTTGGTCTCACGTCCCACTTTCAATCACTTTTTTTTGTTTTTCACACCTATATATCTATATATGTATACACACACATGCATAACTACCTTCATATACATACTACCTTTTTAAAACTAGACACACTAAACACCACAAAACTCACATGCACACAAACGTGGTTCACACACATAGTTCACACACACACACTTCACAATTCCTATATCGTGCATTGCATCACTTACTACACATATACATATCCATGCATTGCCATGCCCCATGCATGTATCCACTTAATACACCACCATCTTTCAATTTAGATACATGCTTAACAACCAAAACACATACCATTCACACACACCTGCACATGACAACCCACACTGTCGTGTTTCTTTCCCGGCCAATACATTAATCGACGCGTCATCTGTTCCGTTAAGACCCGCCATGATACAACCCAAACTAAGAACCGAACGCACCCGTAACCATACGATTGAGTACAAACTTACCGCCAAAGTGTTGCGAGAAAGTAATGAATCTGAGATCGATCTCCGGCGTAGCCCCAACTAGACTCGAACCCTTTAAAAAAATCAACGCCGTTCATTAACGGTTTGTTTGTGGTTTAAATCAAACATGATCTCGTTAACGATTCAAGAAACAATGAGTACCTTATATCAATATGAAGGATGATTGATAGATCTTGAATGGTTTTGTTGTGATCTTTTGCGAACCGAGAGAAGAAGAAAACAAGAGGCAACAGAATTGTGATAAGAACGTGGGTATGGATCATGTGGTTTAATATTATAGAATCTTACACTTTAATCCCTTTAAATTCACCTCCATAATCATTTAGTTCTCAAGGTTAGCATATCTTCCTTTTGTTTTATGTAATACCGACTCAATACTCCACTTGTATAAACTTTACAACAGTTGTGAGTTTTAAGGCATTACACACCCGAACCAACCCTGACAGTTGAAGTCGTACTAACCCTTAGGAAGTGGGCAACCCATGATGTTACCCAACAACCCCTCTGCATAAATTATCCCGCTATCGTGAACTTCAAGCAGAAAACCGGTCTCATGCACTTGTTATCACTCTTTCAAGGCCTTGAGAACGAAGACCCTTATAAGTTTGTCAAGGAATCCATGTTGTGTGTTCTAGAATGAAGCCACACAATGCTATTAATAATCAAATCAAGCTTAGGGCATTCCCTTTCGCTATGCAAGACTCGGCTAAAGAATGATTATATTACCTACCACCAGAGTCGATACACATATGAAATGATCTTACAAAACTATTCTTAGACAAGTACTTCCCGGAAGTCAAAGCCTATATTCTACACAAAGAGATCATTGGGATTAAGCAAGCATAGAGAGAAGCTTTGCATACCTACTGAGAAAGATTCAAGAAGTTATTTGCTCAATGTCCACAACATGGCATCTCGGAATATCAACTACTTAAGTACTTATGTGAAGGGTTAGTATCACTAGAGAGACGTTTGATAAATGCTCATAATGGGGGAGCATTACTTGACAAAACATTGACTCAAAGCAGAGCCTTGATAACCTCTATAGCTAAAGATACTAAACTTTCCTCAGAAGAATATGGATGGTATGATGATTTACCATGAGTGGTCAAATAAGTTAGCACCCCTCACATTGAAAATCAACTTGCTGAATTGTCTAAATCTTTAATGCAACTTACAAAAGGAAAGGATGATTCTCAAGGAATTCTATGTTGTGTGTTCTAGAATAAAGCCATACAATGTTATTGAAGATCAAATGAAGCTTAGAGCATTACCTTTCGCTATGTAAGACTCGGCTAAATAATGGTTATAATAAACACATGGACTAATCTTGCAAAACAATTCTTAGACACGTACTTCCTGTAAGTCAAAGCCTCCATTCTACACAAAGAGATCACCTAGATTAAGCAAGCGAAAAGAGAAGCTTTGCTTACCTACTTGGAAAGATTCAAGAAGTTATGTGCTCGACGCCCATAACATAACATGGCATCTCGGAACATCAACTACTTAAGTACTTATGTGAAGAGTTAGCACGAGTAGAGAGACGTTTGATAAATGCTTATAGTGAGGGAGCTTTAGTTGATAAAACACCGACTCAAATCAAAAGCCTTGATAACCTCAATAGCTGCAGATACCAAGCATTACTCATAATAATATGGATGGTATGATGATTTACCATAGGCTGTGAAAGAAGTGAGCACCCCTCACATTAAAAGTCAACTTACTGAATTGAATAAAGTTGTAATGCAACTTACAAGAGGAAAGGATGTTTCTTAAGGAATTCCATCTTATGTGTTTCCGAATGAAGCTATACAACGAACTAAAGATCAAATCAAGCTTAGGGCATTCCATTTCGGTATGCAAGACTCGACTAAAGAATGGTTTTATCACCTACCATCGGGGTCGATAAACACATGGAATGATCTTGCAAAACTATTATTAGACAAGTACTTCTCAGAAGTCAAAGCCTCCATTCTACGTAAAGAGATCATCGGGATGAAGCAAGCAAAGAGAGAAGCTTTGCATACCTATTGAGAAAGATTCAAGAAGTTATGTGCTCGAATCCTACAATATGGCATGTCAGCACATCAACTACTTAAGTACTTCTACGAAGGGTTAGTACCACTAGAGAGACGTTTCATAAATGCTTATACTAGGAGAGTTTTACTTGACAAAATACCGAGTCAAATCATAGCCTTGATAACCTTTATAACTGAAGGTACCAAACATTTCTCACAAGAAGATGAATAGTATGATGATTTACCACGGGTGGTCAAAGAAGTGAGGACCCCTCATATTAAAAGTCAACTTACTTAATTGACTAAAGTTATAATGAAACTTACAAAAGGAAAGGATGTTGAGTCAAAACCCCAAACGTGTTGAATATGCCTATAGTTTGGACACACCACTGATATGCGTCCCATAATTCAAGAAGATGTAGAAGAGGCACAAGCTATAAGAGGTTATCCGAGATAGAATTCAACACCTTATGAATAAATTAGAAACAATCAAAAATGAGGACAAGCACCTAATGTTGGCTATCCACAAATACCTCCATAACTCCACTAAAGACCTTGATTTTAGATAAAAAATAATCAACAAGACTTTTAGCCTCAACAACAACAAGAAGCAGGGAGTTTGAGAATGTCTTTGGAAGACATTATCAAGAGTTTAACAATCAACACACACATTGTGAAGTCACTAGATCGATGAACATCCGAGCGTGTTCTTGACGGAAGGAGAAAACCCAAAAGATAAACAATAGTACGAACAATAATCGAATGATTTCATTGATAAAACATAACGATTTTAAGCTCGTTACAACTTAAGAATTACAACTTTGGGCAAGGGGAGATCGAACATGATCTCCCCTCTCATCCGGCAGCACCTAGGCCCCGGGCAGACCCCCTCTCAAAACCCTTACTCTCTACACATTGAAACTGGTATATATAGGCCTCGGCCCATATTAGATGCGACTGGGCCCATTCGTGCGATTGGACCATGCGTATGGTCTAATC
>BJCN01317582.1:0-10978 GCA_018326445.1 Flaveria brownii
GTATTGATAAAAACTCAAAATTTTCAAATCCCTGGCTACATAACCCTCGAGTTTGTCCCGTGTCCAAACCAGATTGATCACCATGGCTTTCTCCTTCATCACCCCTCTCGTTGCTTACCATGACCTTGAAAGGCGGCCCGAATTCACTGGATCTCCAACGGGCCGATCATCCTCTCGAAAGATCCTTGTTGGTTTATTTATCTACATTCTAGCCCTATCATCTTTGACCGCTGTAACTTACAACCAACTGCAAAAACATCAAGGTCGCTTGCAGTCATCTTTCAGAACAATTATTTCAGCCTTGCCAGAGACTGAGATTGAACGTTCTTCAATTAGAGTGGAGTGGCCGGAGAAGAAGGTGGTTAGAGCTGATGATAGTGTAAAATGGCAACGCCCCATTTATCACTTTCAACCCGATAAGAATTTCATCAGCGGTATGCATCAATTTAGTTGATAGAAGTCGTATAAACGTACAATTTGCATAATCTTGTTTGTATATATCGTAGTTAAACTCATATCTACAAGTGTTTATATAATTATAATTGTCTCTTTTTAATTACTGTTTAAATTAAACGACTCTCATTCAGTCATTTATCTAATTAATTTATATTTTGTTCTAATGCAAAATTATTCACTAAGTTAAGTTTTATGAATTTCTTTGTCATGGTTTTGGCATCTTTCGATGGGTGATTTGCTGATGTTCTTCAGATCCTAACGGTAAGTATTCTTCCATTGAAAAGACTTTGTTTACTATAATCTGTTTATGTTTTGATAAATAGCGTGAATTCAACTTGTTTTATCAAAAACATATGAAAAACACTTCATATATATACCAATATTAATTAAAAGAACAACTTAGACGATAAGAATACGCTTAAAACAAAAACAAAGTTAATAAAAATATAAAATTCGCCCATAATGATGTATCAAATATTGTAGATAAGCTTTAACTTTTACGAAAATTATAACTTTTATTTTGTTAACGTTTCATTACTTGAACAAGATTTGAACATGCATAATGTAATGTAATGTGATGTAATAATATAACGTAATATAATATAATGACATATGATATGATACAACATGATATAATAATGTTACGTAATATACGGTATTGTATTAAAAAAGTGAGTATGGTGTTGTTAAACATATAATCTTAGAGGCAAAACCAATAACTTCAACTAAAAATTAATTCTTATTTTTTTATTCGTACTTTTTTCCAATTAATTTTGCAAATTTTTCGATTAAAAAAGACCTTAAATATGTGCACTGCCGTTGGGTGTTCCATCCCCATATTCAAAATTTGACTCTGCAAGTGCATACGAAAAATGAATGACCAGACCAACTCATAATAAATTCGTTCCAGCTTTTGTTTTACAATCCACTAACAACTGAATAAAGTTATTTATGGAATCAAAATATTCAATTTTACTTGTTTCATCCGGATCATTAAACCTTTGTTATATACAACTAGCTAACACAACTGTGTATAATACACTGTTTGAATAAAAATATAGAATTAAAAGCTACTAGTGAATACTTAGAAATTATAACATATTTTTTAAAAATATAATATTACTGAAATTATATGATTACGTATAATTAACTATCTAACTGATAAAATAATAACATTTCTAAAAACTTTCATCCTTAATATATATACTTTTTTTAAAGTGTTTATATACACATTCAATATTTTTGAAAAACTTTTTTTTAAAATATATTCTTTTATAAAAGGTCCTTTGTATTAAAATTTTCATATTTCATAGAATTTTATTTTTATATTTTATTTCTTTATAATGAACTGAAACATGTTTTTAATTTATTAAAAATATGTTTTAGAATTTGGAAATGATATGGATAATATTATTAGAATTTAATATAATCATTAATGGATAACTTGCTATGCTATTGACATATGATAAAATGAGCGTAAGAAAATTATATATGACAAAACTTATTTTACTTTATTAATAATATAACTAGATTACAAAATCGTTTGTTACAGGAGTTGAAAAAAAAATTATATTGTAGATTTTATATACGTATAATATAATATATATTATAGATAACATATCAAAAAAAATTATTACATATTATACGCGACAAAGATATTTAAATTATAAAAAATATTATAGGAAAAAAGATAATTATTATTAATAAATATTCATAAATCTATTTTCATATCTTTTGAAAAGTATTTTAGTTTTAAAAATGATAAGCTAGAAGCTAAATTGTATTTATTATATATTAAATCTCATCAAAGTATTTACAATGATATAATTTACTTATTTATAAAAAATGTAATTGATTGATATAGTTTTAAATGTGCATCTATGAAGAAAACTCATTTGAAAATATTTTTTTTTACAAAATTTATGGACAATCATATATGAAGCAGAGATGGAGATGAGATTAACATACTAGAAAATGACAATGTGATTATAAGAATTTTGTTTTGTTAGTATGGACTAATAACTCAACTAAATATATTACGGTTAGACGAAACATGATTTAAATGTGTTTTCTTTAATGGTAATTCTACAACGACCAATTTAAATTTAAAAATAATTTTGAACCCGAATTTTAAACAAACCATTGACAATAATAATGAATAGTAGTAGATTAAAAATTAAAAGGTTCAACGATTTGAGTTTAAAGATGCTGTGGAAGGGGCTTATAAATGAATAAAGATAGTAAACAGCCCTTCGAATTTTCATGCTACTTTGAAACATTGCCATAAGTGATTATAAGGTTGAGATGCAATTAGTTGTATGAAAATTATGGAATTAGTTTGGTTAAATAATTTATTTGAATAAGATTAAAAGATATGTAACTAAGACTACATAATTTTGATTGCTTTTACATACAATTAGATGTTATAAATTTAATAAAAGATAAATTAATACATTGTATAAATAGTTAATTTGTGATTAAAAATGATAAGTCATAGACCAAACATTATACATATAGAAAGATAGTGGAAATTTAAAATACAAACCCCATTTCTCGTACAAAGCATAAATAATTTTTGCACAAGAAGAATTATGTTTTTCGTGAAATTTTCACACATTTGTTACATGATATTTTTAGACAAGTGTGAATTTTTCTTCATTGATAAACTTCACACATTTTGTACAATACATAAACTTTGTATAATTATCTTCCCCTGAAAAGATAAAAATTAATCAAATAACTTTAGAAATAATAATTAACATTTATAATATTGTGATAAGTATTTTGCTTTTTCATTTTTTTATAAATTGGGTGAACATGCAGGTCCATTATATCATTTGGGTTGGTACCATTTATTCTATCAATACAACCCGAATTCAGCGATATGGGGCAATATCACATGGGGACATGCAATCTCCAAAGATCTCATCAACTGGTTCCACCTCCCTATAGCCATGGTTCCTGATCACTGGTATGACATCAAAGGCGTCATGACCGGCTCTGCCACTGTCCTCCCAAACGGTCAAATCATGATGTTCTACACAGGTAACGCACATGATCTCTCTCAGCTTCAGTGCCTTGCATACCCTGTCAATTCTTCAGATCCTCTTCTGATCGATTGGGTCAAATACATACAAAATCCCATCCTTTATCCTCCTCATGGTGTCGGTCGTAAAGACTTTCGGGACCCCTCAACTCTTTGGATCGGGCCCGACGGGAAATATCGAATGGTTATGGGGTCGAAGCACAACAATACCATAGGTTGTGCCTTAGTTTACCATACCACGAATTTTACGCATTTTGAATTGTTGGATGAGGTGCTCCATTCAGTTCCAGGTACGGGTATGTGGGAATGTGTGGATCTTTACCCGGTATCCATGATGGATAAAGTCGGGTTGGATATGTCAAATCATGAGTCGGGTGTTAAGTATGTGTTGAAGCAAAGTGGGGATGAAGATAGACATGACTGGTATGCAATCGGGACGTATGACCCTGTGAAGGATAAATGGTATCCGGATGATCCAGAAATGGATGTGGGTATCGGGTTGAGATATGATTATGGGAAATTTTATGCATCAAAGACATTTTATGACCCGAGTAAGAAGAGACGAGTCTTATGGGGCTATGTTGGAGAAACAGATCCTCAACAAAATGATCTAAAGAAAGGATGGGCAAATATGATGGTACGATATAGTAAGAAAAAAGATATAACTTAGCTATGTATATAGAAATAAATAGACATGTATTGGTTCTAGTAGAAGTCTAAAATATAAAATATACGAAGTTTATAACGCAAGAAGGATTATGGATTGCATGAAATTATCACACGAAAATACTCCTTGCATAGTGATCTCACTCTTGAATGATAATTTTATTATTAAGTGATATTCTCATCCCTGCATGATCTCACAAGTGATATTTCATCTTGGGTAATAAACATCATATGCTTTGTATGAAAAATGAATTTTTTATAGTAACATTCCCTTACACATATAAACAAGATTTAACTATTTTTGGTTTTACTAATAATTATGTTAATTTGAGATTAGTACAAAAGATATTTTTAATAATCAATATTGCTAATTTACTTACAACGTTTACAGAATGTTCCAAGAACCGTATTGTTTGACCGGAAGACACAGAGTAACTTGATACAATGGCCGGTTGAGGAAATAAATACATTACGGTCTGAGAAGTGTGATGAATTCAAAGACGTCGAGTTGCGGCCTGGATCACTTATTCCGCTAGATGTTGGCTCCGCGTCAGAGGTAAAATATATGTTATACGCTTGTGTAACTTTATTAAGAATTTCAATGTAATCACTAGGTATAAATAGATTAAAATTTGCTAAAAGTTGATGGAAGTGTTTTCACCTGATCTGTTTTCAACCCCTTGATGAAACTTTCTACCACCACTATTTATGATGATGAATGATGAAACAAATACATGGTTGTGATGTAATTAACTTCTATTTGATATACAATGGTTATAGTTGGACATAAGTGCCTCATTTGAGGTAGACGAAGCTTTGTTGGGTGAAACTATAGAAGCTGATGAGTTCAACTGCACTACAAGTGAGGGTTCAGCCATGAGGGGTGTTTTGGGACCTTTTGGTGTCGTGGTCCTAGCTGACGCAACACTTTCCGAACAAACCCCTATTTATTTCTACATTGCAAAGAACATAGATGGTACATCAAGATCTTATTTTTGTGCTGATGAATCAAGGTTGATTTTAGTTTTGTCCTTCTTCGTTCTTATATGATTTGTTTGTCTTATCTAACTCTTAAAAACTTCTTCATGGGATTCAAATTTATGTAGATCATCGAAGCATTTAGATGTGGGGAAAACGATACATGGAAGCACCGTTCGTGTACTCCATGGTGAAAACTACAACATGAGATTATTGGTATGTGAGATCCCTAAACTTAATTTATCAAATAAACTAAAAAATGTGAAAGCATAAATAAATCAAAAGGCCTAAAAGCTCTTATCTATGCACAAATAAATATGTACGTATACACACACATGCGTGCACACATACGTTAGGTTGTTTACTAAACAATCATTCTATATAGCCACCTACCAAAACCACTAGACTTGATGGTTTAAGTGTGTTGCATAACCACACATCAAACTCTCTCACTCTCTCATGCACTTTGTCTGCGGTATTCTTGTAAAATTTGGTTTTGTATTAATAGTGTGTCGTTTAATATAAAACTAATTTTAAGTAATAAATACGAGAACCACATAAACATTGGTATACATTGTTTTATTTAATATATATAAGGTGGTTATGTAACTACATCCCCTTCTATCTCTCACTAAATATGTTGAGGATTACTTACAAGTACTTATGCCTTATAATTTTTTATTATTTGTTGTATATTAAACATGTGGGTGTATATATTATCTAAGGAAAAGTAATGAATGTAGGTGGATCACTCAATCGTTGAAAGCTTTGCACAAGGAGGAAGAACAGTGATCACATCAAGAGTGTACCCTACGAGGGCAATTTATGATGCAGCCAAAGTGTTTTTATTCAACAATGGCACTGGAATCATTGTTAAGGCGTCTCTCAAGATATGGAAGATGCGTGGAGCAAAACTTGACCCATTCCCCCTTTAATCTTAATTTGTTCGTGTTAGGTAACTTGGTAATTTTTTAAGCATTTTTAGCTGGGGTAAATGTGTTACCATAATCATTCATATTTCTGGATCTTATACATTAGCTAATGGAAATTTAAGTTTCAAAGTTTTAACATACTGATATAACATTAGCCATGGTTTTATCTATAAAGTTTCACTAATTCTTTTTTCTTAAAGTCAAATCTTTTCTTCTTTATATTTCATCCTAACGTCTAATTTTCCATTTAAAAATGCGCTTTAGGCAATAAACTAATACTTAGAGAGGTAGGTGTGGACTCGGGAGAGGGTCGAAACGCATGGCTATGGGGTACGCAGTGCTGGAGCTTGAACCATAACTTAGGGGGTATGGGCAAAAGTAAACTAATTTAAAGGAGACGAACACTATATTTATTAAAAAAATTTCCACTACCGGACTGAAAATTTATACTAACGACCTGAAAATTAATACTACCGACGGAAAAAAAACCCTGGCCCTATAGAAGCTTCGCCTATGGTGGTACGTCCCCATGGAGGGGATGGTCTTGATGACTACCCTGATGATGTCAGGTTAATGCTAATTTAATGTATAAACAATGCACCTTAATACACTACCTAAGAAGGTTTAGAGATTAGAGGGATGCGAAAGATAGATTGTTCCAAGGTTTATAGAAAAAGAAAAATCAGGAAGAGAGAAAAACATTTATGTCAAATTGATGTAAAGGAGAATGTGTGTTATGGATGGGGGAGATGTGAAAGATGACACCCCCTCTACCCATACATTATTTTCACATGTTTAATAAATGAATAAAAAGAACAAAAATCTATTCAAGGATAGAAAAGAATGGGATGGGTAGATAAAGATATAATGTAATTTTGTATTCAAGAATTTAGATAATGTAATTTTGTATTCAAGAATTTAGATAAAAGAAAAATAATTTATGATAGGATGAAAAGTTAGGAGGGAAGCTTGTTTATATGGGATTACTTTGTCTATTTGAAAGAAAAATTAAGAGGATAGAATGTTAAAATATTTTTCTTACCTTCTTTCACTTTATTATATTAAAAAACTTAGGAACACTAACATTCTATAGTTTTTTTCATTTATTTTCACTCCTCTTTTCAAAATACCTGAGAATACAACGTTACGTAGGAGGATGTAGTTTTGAAACATCATTAGGATGGTGATTTAGATGATCGGTACCATACACGAACACCACCCCGCCCCATGCGGTACCGTTGCGGTAGGGTGAGCGGCGGGATGATCAAGCCAAGCATGTCGTTTTTGAACAAGTATTTCTCACAATTACTTTTACATTTAAAAAAATAAATAATACCCATAAATATTCACAACTTATTGATTAGATCTATTCTAGTTTTAACAATTTTATGAATACAAAACAATTACCCTAAATGAGCTTCCAACCTTTAAAGAAGGTCAAGAAGTAAATGAACATATATGTATTGTGAAGAAGTCTTCCACAACCAATGATCGTATCTCATGGAGCATATGTTAAAAGCTTACATATCTAATCTTGACATCTTGATTTTTTCATTTAGTTGTGACATCAATTTTTTTTACTTAGATCTATTTTTTTATTAATAATTATTGCTTAGTTGCACTTTATTTTAGTAATGAAATGTTACTTTAATTACTAGCTATTTTCATTTTTTTTCATTTAATTGTTTTTTTACAAGTACGTACTTTTTATTTTTTATTTAAAAAACTCTTGAATCATGTGAAAAATGTAAATATTCATGGTTTTAGGATGGAAGGAAACGGTGAGTAAAAAGATTATGTGAGACAAATGTGTAAGATAGAGTGTTAGTGAAGAAAGATGACACATTTTATTATCTCAATTTAATCACTAAAAATTTCTATAGAATGATTTTATATCTAAATCTATATGTTTATACCAAATAAGATAATAAACTCTTATATCACATTTTTATGATTTTATGACCATTTATCTTTTCTTTGTCAAATTCTTTGACACAACTTAGCATGTTAATGTTATCATTTCTATCTTATCAGTGAAAACTTAAATAAAAATAAACACCTCCTTTGTGTGTTTCTTTTTCCTCACATCTATATATTATTAATCACTTTTAACTAAAATGAACGAATGAAAAGAAATAAAATTACAAAAAAAAAGAATTAGGTTTTACAACCAGGGACCTAGATAATATTCACCCTATTATTTGTATTGACTTGCTAAAGAAATTTAACAAATAAAATTAGTGTGAAGGGTATGTATAGCATTATCCAAAGACTATAACGCATAACAAACGAAAACTGTTTCTCTATCATCCATACATAAAAATTAAAAACAACTTAAACATCACATTGAAGTTTGATGTTATACTATAGTTATGAAAGTTAATGTTTTATAACTAGTTTTTTAACCCGCCGGGTGTTACGACGACATCGTACACGACTTCATAAAGGACTACAATTGACCCAACTGAATTTTGAATTAAATTTAGGTTGAAAGCTAGAGTAACTTGCGACTTCATAAAGGACTACAATTGACCCAACTGAATTTTGAACTAAATTTAGGTTGAAAGCTAGAGTAACTTGAATTTATATTGTTCAATAAAAACGTATTATATTTAACTTCACTTTTTTCCAAACAAAATTTATATCGAAACGTATACCAACTCAAAACATACATATAAAAACATGTGTAGTGGCCCTTGATAAAGTATAGATTATAATTGCTCCGACTCTTTTTTTGAATTAAAGTTTACACCGAAATATTGAGTAACTCGGAATTAGATAGTCAAATAAAAAAGTATTGTACATGAGCCGACACATTTCAAAAAAGAACTTACGGTCGAAAGAGAGTTCAAAATAGACCATTTGTTCAAAAAACAAAATTAATGATTTTAAAAATAATTTAAGATACCAAGATGTTTATTTAGATCAGGTCACACAAGATTACAACCCAATTTTCAATAGATCCACAAATATTCAAAGACCAAATATTAGAGTTTTACTGGATAGAGAGTCCAACACCCATAACACCTTGATCTTCACGATCCAATGTCCAAAACAAAAAATATGAGAATATTAGATGATGATTTTGTGTTTTGGATGATGAATATCATTAATATCAAGATAGAACAAAGAATACAATCACCAAGAAACAATTTTTTTGTAAGGCCCCGTTCCAGGGACGTTTACCGGTTGGACATTCATAGCATAAAACATTTAAAATTCATCATTTACAATGGAAATATATCTTTTCATTAATACTTAAAATTGTGTCACATCAGCACATCGTTTGTTTACATCTCAAAAATTGTATTAACACAATAACATTCTCAAAAGTGTGGATGTCAGACTTGAATCATTCCTGGTAGCTTATGCATCCATGCCGCACCTCCTCAGCATCAATATTTACCTGCCAACTATTATACATACAAAAGTCAGCGAAGCTTAGTGAGTTCTAGTTTTATAATAAAATACATTTATTTTTGTATCAATGTATCATTTACTTTCGCACGTGATCATACATTCATTTTGATAATAACTATTACTATCTTTAATCATCATTCGTTTTCGTACGTTATCGCATATTTCGTACTTTCATCGTTATTTTTCACTTTTATCAAGATCCTGTCATATGCTATACCCCAAACATTATGCACGAAGCTGGTACTAGGCCAAAGTCTATAAATAAACCCCAAACATTATGCACAAAGCTGACTCCAGTACCGGGGCAAATGACAAGGATCCTGTTTCTGCACGTCATGATCAATCACAAAGATTGACCCCCTGTGTTCATCCTCATGGGTTAGCTAAACCGCACACAGTTGAGCTAACAACCCCTCAATGAGTTGTGAACCTCTATTTATTATGCTTGTAAGACTTTCATTCATTTATTACGTTCCACTTTTTATTTTTGTTATCTTTCACTTTCATTACGTAACACTTCTCGTACATAAACATATCATAAAGTATAATGTTTTGAAAACCTTTTAATGTGAAGAGATAATAAAACACATACAACAGCATGCCACGCGAAAACTTAGCCATATAGCATTATCATCTCGCGCGAGATCTAGCCTGTCACGTGAGAACCTTACCACATTCAAATCCTAGACATCCAACCTGTCACACACAGTCTCACTACATCGTGCAAAAACTTCCTATTACACGGGAACTACCAGATTCAAATTTCATACCGTACACCAAAACTGCTCATGTGAAAACTGTGGGTTTCCCGCCCAAACATAACTTATCACATCCAGGGCTATTGTTAACATGCTTAGCATCATAAACAATATCATCACACATATAATCAAGCATTTACAAAGCATTTAGTACACATAATAGCCCCAAAACGTAAAACTTGCGTAAAAAGGGGGCTAGAAACTCACCTCTCTAAGTTCTAGCACATACGCAACCTTCTCGAAGCCTTTGTCGAGTGAAAACTACATTACCATGTGTTATATTCATCAATAATTCATTCTCAGTACATAACACGAGATACCACATGAGTTACATACCTTAAACACCTATTCTTTGCCTTCTCTCTCACGCAGTTGTTTTCGCTCTCTAGCAGCAGCACTTCTTGCACGAGTATGGGTCAGGTATGGTGTCCTTAGCTATTTATACCCAGTCATACTTTTCGCACAAGGTTCTTGCACAATAAGTTCTCTTCACGCGAGAAGTTTATTCTGCCTTCTTTTCTTGAAGTTTTCAAGCGTTACAAGTCCACCCCCTTATTTAGGTTTCGTTCTTCAAAACTTGTTAGTTGTCCAACAGATGCGGGTAATGTTGCCTCATCTCTTCCTCGGGTTTCCAAGTGGACTCTGACCCCTTCATGTGCTTCCACTATACTTGCACATGTGGAACCACTTTATTCCTTAGCCTCTTCTCTTTTCTGTCAATG
>BJCN01317589.1:8894-22764 GCA_018326445.1 Flaveria brownii
GCGAAGCCACGAGCTTGAGCCGCGGCTGGAGGATGAAGCCCAGCTTGTATTTTCTCAAAGCAACATCAACAAGACAAAGTGAGTTTCTTCTACAACACTTAGAAACTCTTCATAAAAGTATGATAATGGTAAGCAAGCAAGAGGGCGACAAAAGAACTCTGTCATTAATTGCCAAGGAATAAGAAAAGAACATATAACAACAAAATATACAAAGACAAAAGACTGACTCGGATAGAGGATTAGAGTAGCCCACAAAATAATCAAAAGTCAACCACAAAGACAAATAACATTAATCCTTAGTCAGAAACCCTTTGTATCAAGAAGGCATAGAACTTTCTGACTAAGGGACTTCAGACTTGGTTTGTTGACTACAGACTACCAAAATAGAACAGAGATATTTTTTCTCCATCCATAAGCACTATAAATACCTCATCCCTTCTACAGGTAAGGACACACTTAACACTTTCACTTTGATTAGTTACATATAGAACCTTCTTCTCTAATTCTCCTATCGCATATACTTATCCTCACACCGGAGTATGGTCATGGGGAGAAACCCCATCTACCCGTGACGAGACTTACGGTGTTGTTTTTGTATCGTGGATACTTCTTTCAGCCCAAGCCCAAGCCCAAGCCCAAGCCAAGACATGGCCTGATCTCCCTGTGGTGGCCTCATTCTCGCACTGCTTCCTAACCTTGATCTCTTGATTAGGATTTATGTAGCAATAGTAAGATTTCAAATTTACTTTATTAGATAACATAATAAGATTAAACTGACATTGTAGTGTGAATTTCTAATGAAATATAATTGTGTGTTATTATATGTATTGAAATGCTATGTCTGTAGATAGCTAGACTATTACCGACCATAGTATAATCATATTGGTTGTCGATAGCTACATCGTTACCGACCATAGTAATATTATATTAGTTGGTACTTTTTTCAATGCATGGGTATTACATTTTGTTGCGTAAAGTTTATGAAATTTGTTTATATATATATATATATTTATTTATTTATTTTGAAAATATAAAAAACACAATTGTAGCTTCCGGTTTAGTGCTTAGTTTTTTGAAGAGCGTGCCTAAGTTCGAGTTGTGTTTGTTCCAGTTGCTTTAATGTTTTTTTATTAAAACGCTTTTATATGCGTTAAACTTTGTCTGCAATAAAAAAAATATTTCTTTTGGTTTTTCATTCTTTTTCCTGGTTATCATATTATGCTTTTGTTTTCTCTGTGCCTCTAGCAAGTTGGTGTTACTATTGATGGTGACAGTGTGCGACAGTCACTCTGTTATGATACACGGTATGTGTTTTTGGTTTTAATTTTATTTTAAAAGTCATGTTTGATTTTATAATTGGTTTGTTTAATTAGGAATTTTAGGGACCGTTTGGTTTATAATGTTTTGCAAAAAAATGTAATTGGAAATAGAATTGGAATTGGAATTGGAATTAGAATTTGAATCTTATTAAAATTATTAACATGTTTAGTTGGTCAATTTTGAGTGGTGTTGGAATGTTAGTTTTGAACATTTCATTGGAATGTGAAATATTCCACGTGTAAGTGAAAGGTATGTGAATTCCAATGATGTGGGAAAAAAATTTCAATTCTAATTCAATCTGTTAACCAACCAATTGTGATATGGACACACCATGCAACGAACCCTAGGGAAGCTTCTAATGTCAAGACTGGCTATAGGAAAACAACTGGACTCTCTATTGGGCTCTAACGATCACATTCTACATGCCAAGATAGAACTAGCAATGGAAGAAAAGTTGTTTTATAATATAATATGTTTAATCAAATCTAACATGCATTCCATTTTGAGATCTCCAATTACATAAGGGAAAGCTAAGAAATAACTAACCAACAGGTAGTGGGGTAACCACTTGCCCCACTATATGAAATTAAGGAATTAGGGAGAATTCAATAAGGCAGCAAGGAGAATTTAATAACACAAAATAACATCATGGAGATCATGGAAAGTAAATGACAAGAAGTCAATTCACTCAATAGTAGCTTGGGTGACCTAGTCATAAAATGGGCCTTATGATGTCATGGTTGGTTCTTCTTCATGCACGGGGTCATTTGAGGCCATGCGTACATGCTAGCATCATAATCATCCTCCTCGGGTTAACAAAGTTTGATCTCAAACTAAGTAGAGCATCATCAAGAACGTTATAAGGCTACAGATCAGCCATATTAAAGGTGTCAAATATACCAAAGAGGCCAGGTAACTAGACCTTATAGGAACAGGGTTCACTTGTTCAAGAATCTTAAAAGGACTATCTGATCTAAGGCTTAACTTGGATCGCCATGGGAGGGGTCAAAAAACACTCCTTACAAAGATGAAACCAAACTAATCATCCCATTGAAAATGAACATCCTGACGATGTAGGTCAAAGCGCTTCTTGACCCATTCCTTGATTTGAGTAATTCTTGTATGCACATATTTATGAAGGTCCTGAATTTCTTTCACCTGATCTTCAGCCGTTTTACTGAAATAATCAGTAGTATCAAGTGCCATTAAATCAAGTGGGTTTGTGGGGTTAAGGCCATAGACAATTTTGAATGGACTTTTTCCTGTGATTTTGTGGGAGGCTCAATTATTTGGAAATTCAACATGGGGAGGAATTTCATCTTAATGTTAAAGATTCTTCTTGGTTAAAGCCAGGGTGAAGTATTAGGAGTTCTATTAGTAACTTTTCTTTGATTGTCGGTTTTGTGGATGGCTAGAAATGCTAAAATTCAATGTGGTTCGCATCTTTTGCAAAAGGGTAAGCCAAAAGTGAATGAGAAATTTCACATATCGATTGTGATTGGTTTCAAGTGTTAGCAAGTGTTAATCATCATCCTTGTGCATTTTAAGGTGAGTTTCTAACAAGTTTTTCATGGTTTTTGATGTTGGTGAACCCTAATTTGAAATTAGGGATGAAAAGATGAAATTGATGATGATTTGATGATGATATGATGTTAGTTAGGTTATATGAATGTTCATTTAGGTTGATTGTGCAAGAAATCGATGATTTTGATGACCTAGTTCATACCTTACCCATAATAGTAACTTTTGATCATGAGATTATGCAATTGATGTTGTTTGATGATGTTTTGATGTTAGTTAGATTGTATTGATGTTAGTTTATTATGATTTTGCAAGAAAATCCATGATTGTGAGTTCTTAGTTCATACCTTGCCCTAAATAGTAACTCTTGATTTTGAAATTGGGCAATTGATGATTCTTGATGATAGTAGGCTGTTAATAATATTCAATGGATGTTGTTTGATACATGTTATGCAAGAGATTGGGTGAAGTTAGG
Organism: Flaveria brownii; assembly: GCA_018326445.1. Classification (NCBI taxonomy): domain Eukaryota; kingdom Viridiplantae; phylum Streptophyta; class Magnoliopsida; order Asterales; family Asteraceae; genus Flaveria; species Flaveria brownii. Next base: position 12,211 of record BJCN01317589.1, read on the forward strand.
CATCTTGATCATAAATTTCCTGAAATAGTAACTTCTGAATTTTTGTAAATACATCTTTTGCCCAATAATGAATGATTATGTGTCTCAATGGAATCCATGAACTAGTTTAAGCATGTTGTTGGTGAATTTGTATTGAAATTGTTTATATGTAGGTTTTTGGATGTTACTTTCCTAAAAGAGAAACTTTATTTTTGAAGAACATTAGATATGATGATTTGGGCATGTTTATGATGTTAGGTCATGTTAATATACTTATAGATCATGTGTAATGTGGTGGAATGTGTTACTTGGGTTGTAGGGATGCTTGATTGGTCATTTAGAGAATTTAGGTTCTTGATGACTATATATGGTAATGGATTTTGGTGAGTGATTAGGGAATCATGTTAGGATTAAAATTGATCATTATTGTGAATGTTGGCTGGCATGAATCTTGTTGGTCAATGTGATTATGATAAACTGAAGTAGTATAAGGATCTTGTTAGATCTTGAGTTGATGATGTGATATACGTGAACTACTTGTATGATTATCATGTATGATGTATTATTACACTTGATTAAATAGGAGTTAAACTAATATGTCACCAACGGGTCAAACAGGTCAACTTGGTCAAATATTTTTTTTTCTAAACAGGTCAATGTGCTATCTTAAGCACTTAGGTTCTATTTAACTGTTCTGGTCTAGTATACTTACAAACTCACGTGATCTAGGTAACCTTTGAAGGGTTCTCCTCTCACTCTTTATTTGCTTATGTTGTATTGTTCGTTGCACACCAAGTAAATTCATGCCCCACTGTTTTTACTTACTTTCTTTGGGGGGAGATAGCATATTGTTTTTCACAAACGATTTATATTAATAAGTTGTGTTAGTATAACGTAGTGTAGCATACCATATAAGCCCTCACACTTTCGGATCGTTAATATTTGTAATTAGTAGGAAATGCTGGGTAGTACTACTCGGCCTGACAAGCCCCATCCGTGTGACTCGAGGTCAAATGGGTGCAATATTGTCCTAGACACAAACATCATCAAAACTTGGTAGGTTGTGATGGGAGGAAAACAAACGAAACACATGTCAGCTTCGATCGTGAAATCACTATAGTTATTACTTATAAATATAGACTTGCTATCTATTTCAATGCACTTCTTATGTTTTACAACTATTACTGTCTATGTTAAATGCAAACTCTTGAACTCACCAACCATCGTGTTGACACTCTTAGTATGCTATTCTCAGGTCGTTAACTCCGATTGCCATTAGGAGCACATCATGGTCCAGCATGCATTACAAAGCTTCAAATTATGTCATGGCACTTGGTTATTATTTATAAGTTTCTAAATAATGGTTTGGCACGTGTTTTGCCAAGTTACAATTTAAATACTTTGGGTTTGATTTACTTACAAACGCTTCCGCACAGTTCTCAAATTTTAAACTCTGGTTGGTTTTTATTTTAAATGTTACATATAGTGTCATTAGACTGGGATCCTGGTTTGTTTACACGCCTCGCGGTATAACCCCGCATGTGGATTTTGAGGGTGTGACAGTCATCGCCTCCAATACAAGTGTTGTTTCTGTCTTTGTAAATGGGTCAAGTATCAAGACCATTTTTGCATCTTAAGTGCTTGGTTTTTTGTTCACTCGTCAAACGTAGAAACTTTTAACCCTATGGATGTGTTTTGATTAATTGTTTAAATCGTGGTAATTGGAAACCTGTTTGGGTGTTAATTTTGAATTAACTGACGTGTTAAATGCTTCCGCGTTAAAACACAAATATGATTTGAAATAAAATTAATAGCTCCAAAGGTTAACTTGTGCTTGATACCCAACAAATCATCTAAAATCAGTAAATTCAAACGTCAAATCCATTAACAACATAGTTCACACTTTACTCACTCGTGCCTCCCTCCCTACAACTTTTTGCACCATGTCCTTAAAATGGCAACTTACATCTATATCATTCTTTCTACCAAAACATAATATAATGCCATCCAACATTCTTTCTTTATAACAAACATCCATCTTACACTCATATTCATATGCTCATTTTGTCTTGTTATATGCTAACACTTTCCACCTCTAGTCATAATCAAATAAAATCATTCCTCTCCTTTTGTCTTATTAGGTTACCCCTCAAATCATAAGGGGTGCAAGTGTTCCAATCTCTCTTCCTATATAGTTCTTATTTCCTGACATGTCGTTTTTGTTGAACACATCTTTCCCTTTACTATTATTCACTATTGTAGCACCCTTTTATGACTTCATCCATTACATACCATAAATAGCATCCATCCATCACTACGACGTAATAACAGTACGACCACTCCACCCTCATAGACACCTTCCATGCCCACATCCCCTACTACCCCAATCTCCTCTAATGCTTATTATATAAATCATAATAGCCCTCCTTTTAACTTGACTACACCCTTAACCTAACCCTCATGTTTAGTTGCCATCATTGAGTTTGGATGAAAGTGCCTCTACCATCTTAAGACCACACTCTCCACAATGAAAAGCTAACTTTTACACCATACTACAACTGATGCACCCCACTACTTTAACCCCCACCAACACCCCCACTACTGCCCATATCATCATAAAACATCCACCTCTCAAGCCCCTACTACAACCTTTACGTTATATCATGAACATATGTATCATGTCCTATATATCTAGACCTAAACAATCTCTAAACCTTCACAACTCTTCTACTGAAACATTCCTTTGTAAACCAATTGAAGCCTTAACTAATTTTTTTTGAGATCATGCTATAATAGATGAGTTTAATGCTCTTATTAAAAAAATATTTGGGAGTTAGTACCTTGTGGCTCAGACATGAATATTATTTGGTGTATGTGGATTTTTAAACATAAAACAAGACCGATAGCTCAGTTAAGCACTATAAAACGCATTTGGTTTGTGATGGTAGTTCATATAAGGTTGGATTATGTATTAACATGACATTCACGCTTCTTACCTAGCGTAATACAATACTTGACGTTCACATGTCTTGACATTTTATACGTCGTTCAGCAGGTATGTATGAACATGTAGGCCCTCGTGCCGGTCATCTTAATGCCCTCAAATGCATTTTTGTCATGTTAAAGGCACAATTGACATGGGCTTAGATATGCACCGTATTGCAATTTCCATTCTAATTTCTTGTATAAAAGCTGATTGGGTGGGTTCACTAAATACCCGTAGATCCAGTTTACATTATTGTGTTTATTGCAGTGACAATCTCCGCACTTGGTCTTGCACCTATATATTTTAGTATGATATTGTTAGTGCTATTTACATGTCCAGTACTCCTATTCAACATTATGCACTAAGTACATCAAAATAGATATTCATTTTGTTCATGTAAAGCTGTAACGTGGTTAGTTCGTGCACTTTTGTTTCATGTCATTACCAATGGCTGGCATTTTTACAAAAAGCCTACAAAGAGTTTTATTTATAGACTTTCTGATCCAATCTATGCATCGTCAACCTCTCTAAGCATTCGTGAACCTCCTCCTTGTTAGGATCGAACGTTATCACACACACGAACACAATCAACACACACTCAAGAACACACAAAGATTTATAGTGGTTCGGTCCGGTTTTGACCTACATCCACTCTCGGTAACTAGGAAGGCTTTTATTTCTTTTTTTTGTGTTGTTTACAAATACAGAGATCAATCTCTTATATAGAGATTGAAGGAAGAAAGCAAACAAGAAAACAACCAAAACTATTATTGGAGTGGTTGCACTAATCCTTGTTTTATGCTTTTGACCAATTTTCATCCACTAATAGTGTAGTAGATTAGCCAATAATTGTGAGTGGTTTCATCTACTCAACAATGTCAACCTGAGTGGCGCTAAAAAGTTACCTGACCTACTTATTTTGTCACATTTTTATACTTTCGAAAGCATCTGAACCATAACTCTTGAGTATTGAAGCATTTCCTTATTAAAAAAGACCTGGAAAAATTGTATGAATTCACCTTTAGATCCTCAAAATGAATCCTTCCCTTGGAAGGCCAAGATGATGGTGGTCTATTATTCACCACAATTGCTGGTGGCTCAGGTGAAATGTGCATGAACTGTTTGACCCGTTCTACTGAAATGATGTAATTGGCTAAACTGCAATACCATCTAGTCAAAAACACTTGGGTACCGGTGAAAGTCAACGCATAAGAAAGAGAGAGGCCAACCAACCCTATACAAAGATTGAATACATGGAGTTAGTATCTGTTGTCTTTGAACACATATGAACTGTAGTGGAAAGTAAAAATTTTAACTTAACAAAAAGGGTAGATTTGGTTTACATGTTATCTTTAACCGGACAAATAAGTAAAATCAGAAAGAAAGGATAACTAAAAAGGAAATGGGATGAAGTCGCCCAAAATGATTTTTAAGGGCTTATGTCATGGATAGCAACAAATTTATATTGGTGGCCCGTTCTCATAATCATAGCCAATAATATCCCATCTAACAATTCTTTTCACTGGAACATTCTAGCAAAATAGAGTGACAACATAAGATAATGGGTTATTTTGGTAATCATCATTCGTTTAAACGAGCTAGCTTTGTAATTTAGTAACAAGCCATAAGGGAAAATTCCACATAAGTGAGACTGCAGTCATTAGGTGATCAAATTACCAACCATTCCATTCGGAAATGACTGAATATAACTACAAAAGCTTACCACTAATCAGAGTATTGAATGGCATATGCTCTATTCATAATTCATACAACCTCTTAGTTATTTTATGCGAAAATTCGATTATTACTGACTTTAACTTTTAGGATTATATTCAACACACTTAGAAAGTTGGACAAAAAGTGTTTCGGATCAACCCAACCCATTTTGACCCGTAACGTGAAATACATGTTTTGACAAGTTACCTGAATACCCTGCCAACTCTTTTTTCACCTCAAGATATGAATAACATACCTGAAGGCACAAAACCATTTGGAACGAAAACCAGAAGAAAACTAGCTGTGAACAAGGTGAGATTCGAAAGTGCTTCAATTCTCAGAATCAACCATTCCAGTGTTGCATTTGAGAATAAGAAGGTAGTTGCATCTGTATCCACCAACTTGAGGTATTCTTTAAAAAATCTATCTTGCATTTTAAATGCTCGTATTGTTGCAACTCCAAGTGACGTTTCAGATGCATAATTCATCACGGGTGCTTTTGTTGTTCCATTGATTCTCATTAGCTCCCTTGCATTTGGTAGATAATATCCCTGCAGTTCATAAAAAGATATAGACTTCACAATGGCTTCTAATCCAACTTTGGATCAATTTCATGTATATCCCTTCTACATTTCATAACATCTTATTTACCTTTTCAAAACACTAAATTTATCATATGTATACATTCCATAGTAAAAATAAAAACAAAACATATTTTGACAATTTGTTTCACCAAATAAACAAATAGAAAAACATTATTGTTGAGAATCATCTCAATGCATAATGTTCTCTTCATTCATTCCATTAAATAGGTTGTTAGTAGTAACTCTTTTTAGTTATTTTAAGATGTAATGAGTAAATATAATATTCCTACTGTTTTGGAAGAACAAATATAATACCATGTAATCTAGAAAACTGTGGGTGTGTACAAATATAATATTTAGGGGTCGATTCATTTGAGAACTATATAATTAGAGAAACAGAGAGGACATTTTTGGGCTTTGATCATGGGACGGACGAGGAGGAGATGGTCGTGATTCATGGACGTGATTGATCAAGAAGGAAATCCAAAAGGAACTCAAGTTTTTAGTGTGATTGCCCGAGTATTAAGACAACTCAATTTTACCATGATCTCAATTATCCATTGAAATATTATCTCTGATGGAAGACTTATATTTGTTTTTTGTTATGTAATTATTTATTGTTTTGTAATAAACCTCTAATATATATATGAAAAATTGATTTTAGGAAGATATATATGAAATAATCACATTAAATTTTGTATCCAATGAAAAGAATTAGTGGTGCCAATTTCTAACTCTTTAGTTATGAATGAGGACTTTTTAATGTTTATGAAGGATTTAGAGTTTGTGTGGTGGTTTCTAGTTTGAAAATGTTTCATAGTGGTTTATGGAGAGTCCGCTACCTCCACGAGCGGACTCTAGATGTGGCATGCGTCCTGGGTCACCACGCTAGCTCTAAATCCTGTATAACATTTAAAAACTCTATGAATGGTCGATTTGTGTTAGGTTTTGTCCTTAATGGTTTAAATGGATCAAATCCAAAAGTTTAGCTAAAAGAAGAAAGATCATATGGGTTGATCAGGTCAAATAGATTTGAATTCACCCACAGCCTGTTCTATGCATGTAACTTTCTAAAAAGTTGTATACAAAGATTTTGATAAACTATTGTAATAATATTGTTTTGAAATCATAGGTAACACATTATTTATTATAAAGTAAAAAAATAAAAATGAACAACCAATTTGTTTGTGGGTCAACCAACCTGACCTACTAGTTTTGACACATACTAAAATACCAACACAAGTCTAACCCCACTTGAGATGTAACACTTACCCCCATATTGCCACCTCTAAAAAGGATAAACAGGATTTACCTGAGCATACTTTGTGGCCACAATGCCGAAGATGGCTACAATGAGAACTTGCCATGTGACTGAGGCCATAATCAAAATCATAGCAAGTAATTCAACACCAGCAGCAATCACATAGGCGAAAGAAAACGGTATGTCAAAATCGATTACACTAAGATCAGATGAGGCCTGCAGGAAATCTTAAATTAGTTACCAAACATGTAATGCAACACCCTTTTTTCTTTCTTGGGCTAATTTCATAAACATGTAACCACCTTGGTCTAATTTCTGCTTTCGTTTAACCAACTTTTTTCAGGCCAGAGAAAAGGCTTAAAATTACAAAAAAACCTGGTTTAAGGTAAACAACTTAAAAACACTTTGATGTAAGGTAATCTGACATGATAATAAATCAAAGCGATGATGTGTCGGTAGCTTTTGGGATAACTTGACCTGATAACAAGTCAAAGTGAAGATGTGTCACTTTGACCTTTTGGGATAAAAGGTCCAAGTGATGACGTGTCGGTAGCTTTTGGCCGCATTGACTTTTTCCCAGTGGCATTGACATGGTGCCGGTTGTATTTAGGCAATTACCTTAAATCAAAAGTTTTGACTTTTCTGGCCTAAAAAAAGTTGGTTGCCTTAATTAGAATTCAGACAAAGTTTCCAAAGAATTCTTACCCTAGTTAGAATTCGCCCAACTGGAGTAGAGTCAAAGAAGACCATTGGAGCACTGAAAACTGAATTAGTGAACTTACTGAAGAACAATTTGGAGGCTTTTAATCCCAAAAGTGCAGCAAAAACTGATCTTAAAAACACAAAAAATGTGCTAATTGCTGAAAGCAAAGTATAACCACAAATCAACATGATGGTGGTGACTTTGGGGATTTGAATGCCAAATGCTAGCCAATAACTTGCTGCTGCTTGAAGAGCAACAAAACCAGTTTGACTTAAAACACATAAAGACAAAAACCATAAGCCTTCTGAGATGACAACATAATCTAGGAAAGGCTTCCATCCAACATTCCCAGTCTCCTTTTCTTCTTCTTCAGTCAACTGCACTCCTGGTGGGCCCTTCACTAACTGCCCCTCACTTTTTTGTTTATTGAGGTTATTATTATTAATTTCTTCCAAATTTTGATGCATATTGCTTGTTTTGTTTTCAGTAGGTGAAGGGTTTAAACCTGTGATTGCCTCTTTATGAGCATTCACAAGCTGTTCAAATGCTGTCCCTGCCTCTAAGATATTTACATAGTTTCCTGATTGTGTAATTTGACCATCTTGCATAACCTTGAAACAAGTATAAATAAATAAATAAATAAAATATGATCACTAAAAAAGACTAAATACCATATATAGAGGCCGAAAATACGGATGGGTTGGGTAACGGGTCAAAACGTGTGTGGATTGAAACAGACTAGTTTGGTTGACAATTTTTTGTCATTAGACATACGTATAAACTTAAAAGTACGTATAAACACTGAAAGGACTAATTGGATTACCAAAACATTTTAATTTCAATGAAAATCAGTATCTTTGGACAAACAATTAAGGTGGCTATTATGTGTTAAAAGTAGATTTTGGGCAACTTGTTTGACTCCTTTAGACCCGTTTCAAATAAACACAACCAAATCAACCCATGTATAAGTCATAATCCTTGTTACCAGAATATTGTCAACGGATGAGAGAAACTCCACTTGATGAGTGACAAGAATGACTGTTTTGCCCTCAAGACAGGTCATAACACAATCCTGAACCACAAGATTCACAATCTAAATATTAAAAAATGAAAATAGAATAGCCCACGAGTTCTCAAAGAAATCCACAAAACCAAAAAAACACAAACAAAAAATTAATCTGTTATGGTTCGAGTTCTGTTCATATGTGAAAAACCAGAGGTTAGTATCTAAGAAAGACAAACTAATAACAAAACACCATTTCAAGAAGTTGAAATCTTATATTAAAATTCAAGAAGTTGAAATCTTACATTAAAAAGAGTCGCGGCTGTATGTGCATCTACGGCACTAAAGGGGTCATCAAGAAGATAAATATCAGCATCATTGTATACAGCACGTGCAAGTTGAATCCTTTGCTTTTGGCCCCCACTCATGTTAAGCCCTCTTTGACCAATTTCTGTTAAATCTCCATAATTAAAAGCTTCAATATCTTTATCTAAAGCACACGCCTTAATAGCCTTTTCATATTTGGTTCTGTCCATTGGCTTCCCATACAATATGTTATCTTGAATTGTCCCACTTTGAATCCAAGATGTTTGGCTAACATAAGCAACTGATCCAAAAACATCCACCTGAAAAAGTTTGCCGTTAATCTGATTTAAATTAAAAAAACTTGCATGAATAGTGTAACGTGGAAATATTATATAAAATTAATCAAATCCCTAAATGTATAAAAACACAGCAAATATGTCATCTTTTGCATGAGTAAGTCCCTAAAATTTTAATATAAAGAACCTCTTGAGTGTTTATTATTTTAGGGACTTAACCATGCACAAAAAAAAGTTTAACTTGTTTGTAAATACAGTGAAAGTCCATAGTTTAGTTTTTCTTCCAATAACTTCCTGAACGTTATGAGATTTTTCTTATTTTTTAAAGTTTCAGGATTTGTGACAGCACAAAGTTGGTTTTCCAAAAAGAAATTTGAGCAAATTTGGTTATCTTTTATGCAATTAGATCTTAATCAAATACAATCTATGAATTTGTGCACTCACTGTTCCAGAAGTTTTGAATATTTCTCCAAGAATAGAATACAGCAAAGATGATTTTCCAGCACCAACAGACCCACAAACCGCAACTTTCTGCCCACATTTAATTTCAAGATTTATATTTCTAAGAGTTGGAATGGGTGATTCAGGATCCCAATTAAAGTTTCCATTTTGTATTTTGATACAAGCATGTGAATTTTCCACCTCTTGGTTTCTTTCCATCCTTGTATCTTTAAGCTCATCGTCAATCAAGAAAGAATTAATCCGGTCAAAGGATACTTTGACTTGGATTAATGCAGTAAGTGCATCGGGTAACATCCTTACGGGTTCAGACATAGTTCTTAATGCTGCTAAAATTGTAAAAATAGTGGCAGCATCTAAAGGAGCACTTTTCAGTAACACACATCCAAAAAAGACAAATGAAGAAACGAGCGTTGGTGACATCCAATACAAAACGGTGCCATACGCCCTTTTGAGCTGAGCTTCACGTAGCCAATGGACTTCAGTTTCTCTAAAAGCTTCAGTTATTTTCTTGAATTTTTCTTCCCAAGATTGTAACTTGATGACCTTCATGTTGTTTAAAATCTCAGAAGTGGATCTTAGTCTCTTGTCCTGAGCCACCATGAATTCCAACTGACTTTTTTGCATAGCTTTTGCAAATGGCAAATTAAGAAGCCCACATATAATTAAAGGGGCTAAACCAGGAAGAACGCCTAATCCTACTATGGAAAACAAGATAGCAATTGATAGAAATAGTTGAATAATAAAGGACCACGCAAAATGAAACCACATAGGAAATTCACCCATTCTGTAAGCGTCAATCGCTATGTAATTCACAACTTCCCCTGTAGAATGTCGTTTCTTTCCTAAATTAGAAAGCTTAAGTTGTTTCTCATATACTTTCACCATTAAAGCTGACCTCATTCTCATACCGGTTCTTCTTGCATTAAAATAAAACTGCCTGTTAGACAACGACTCCACTACCTTGACTACAATTAAACACCCTACTAATAATAATCCATGATGTAAATCTTTAACTTCACGATTGTTGTAGTCAACAAACTCGTAGAGTAACAATGGGCTAACAACGACCAATATATTCCTAAGAAGGATGCAAAATCCTGAAAAAACCATCTCTTTGAAATAAACTTTGGCTAATGCTTTGGGAACCATGTTAGCATTGTTTAAGGTTTTTTCTGTTTGAAGTGAATTCCATGCCTTTGTGAATTTTTCATGGGCCACGGCTGCTTGGTCTATGGATGCTAAACATGGAATATCTTCT